>WSUB01000003.1:205025-345211 GCA_019633425.1 Tulasnella sp. 424 | reverse complement strand
GATCGAGCACGGTGTGGGGAAGGTATTGGTCGCGTGCAAGATTATTTCTCGAACGATTTCCGGCGGGAGAAACGGGGTGACATTGCCTTGACTGCTGGAGGGGGAGAGACGAACTGCTGCTTGGGCAGCAGCAGCCGGCTCAGATTCCGTCAAACGCCTGTCACGAAGTGGTGTCAACTGGGAGAACGTGAAACGTGCTGTCCAAACCGAGTCTTACCCTGTAATGAGAGTGCCATTGAATTTCTGCGGATACCATCTTATTTTCTCCGACCATTTCTCGTATTTGCGTCTCAAAGCGAAAAACGAGGTGGCGAAAAGGTCCGGCGGGTCAAATTGGCAGGAAGAAGGGAATAATAGCCTGGCGTCGCTCACCTTGTCTTCACAGTAAAACTTGCAAGCACCTGCACCGTTACGATAGTGATTATGAAAGGAAGGAAGATGACGAAGTACAAGCAACTTCTGCAGATATCCCAAGGCCTGCCCCAGCGCTGGACCATCGGGGCCGTTTTGGTTGGGAAGTCTTTACGTGTTGAATAAAGAGGTTATCGCACACTCTATGAGTACTCGCCTATAGCATCAATACGATGAAGTAGCGAGATGGCATTCGCGTATGAGAGGAGTTGTTTGTGGTGGTGGTTGAACCACGACTGAACAAGCCGTGTGAACAAATAAGGAATGGATCCGGAGGTAAAGCGGACTTCCTTCGGGTATCGACGTCCTCCCATGATCAAAGGTCCCTTCGAATAGATCCAGTCATATGGATTGTGCTCGTTATAATTAGATGTCTGTGCTCGCCAGCTTCTCGTGCTCCTGGACAGTAAGCTTCGGATCAATGCTGACGCTTGCATGCCTGTTGTGAAGCGTTGCTTGCCTCCATTTTGCAAGTTATACAATCTTTGCTATGACTTGAACGAACTCAACATCGACTAGGCCTGTGGTAAGCGCGTGTTTCTACTTCGATTGAACCCCGCTCATGCCGTCTCGTTCAGAGGACCTCTCGCAACGGATACTCGCCCGCCTCATGACGGTTTGCACCGCTGTCAAAATGCCCGGATTTACAAACCACAATTTCCCTAGATCAAAGAAGAGATATCGTACAGATCCGATGATATTATACATCCAACAAAAAAGAAAAACACGAGAGAATTTTCCAAGAAATGCCTTCGAGCGGACCTTTTGTCGACATGCAATCAAATTCGCGTCCCGCTCACAAGAGCATCCATCAACTCATCATCCGGACCCAAAATTGGACACAGATCTCCCGGAGGACTCGTTGGGACTGTATCGACGACCTTCCCCCTCCAATCCAGAAACGTCACTTCCTGAACATGCTTTCGGTACCCTGTCTGGATCGCACGTAGCACTTGAGTCCAGAACAACCTATGCCTCGCTCCTTCCGGATCTCTCCAATTCGTAAAGGCCCGTCGTCGAATCACAGCGGAACGCCAGCTCATGTCCTGAATGGTCGTAACGTTGGGGAAGGTGGCGAAGATTTCAATCACTAAGAGCTGTCCCGACTCGAGGTTTGCTCCAGCGCGCTCGAGGCCGTACAGCCCAACGGTCCTCACACTTGGTAAGATTGATGGCGGCAGGTCATCGTAGTAAGCCTGAAATGTTTGAAGGATCGGACAAAGCTGGTCGAGCCGTTCGAACCAGTGCACTGGACCGGACCTATCCAAAAGCACGAGCTCTTCTAAAGAACGCCCGTGCCTCTCTAAGAACCTCTCCAAGTACGGGCGCTGGAGCGCCGCCCATTCACATCTATTATAAGTGATGCTTCGCAATGAGGGCATTTCGAGCTCGAAAGTAGCCTGTGTGAGGGCGTTCAAACCCTTCTTTGAGAGGTGTGTGAGGTTTGGAAGCCGGATTGTAACGTTGTTATTCCCCGAGTGAAAGTTGAGAGGCAACGTAAGACTGCGAAGTGCCATCGAATAAACAGAGGGAAGGGTGGCGATCGTTGCGGAGGAGGGTAGTGCCCGACGATTGAAGAGTAGGACAAATTCTTTGAAGCCGTCCACGAGGTGTAGCTTAATTCGGCGGCCGGTATCCGGAATGTCCAACTCGCTGCCCTGCGCTTCCTGCTCTTGTTCCTCGGGTACAACTTCCTCTTCGACTGGCAGGTCCATGATCTTCCTGAGAATCGTCGGGTGATTCGGCATCCTTCCGAATCCTCGGTACACGACGACATTGGGGCACATCCCTAGCAGGTCTTCCAAGTAGAAAGAAGGGAGAGTTTCGGACTGGAAAACGTGCTTGAACTTGTCCAAATCGATCCACACCTCCCGAACCCACCATGGAGCCGCTCCAGGTCGAGCTACTGCTCCCTTCGCCGCGACTTGGCCTCTTCTTCTCGTGTCGCATTCGAAGGCGTACCAAAGCAGGGAGAGCTGCTTTGAATTGTGGATCCGGATGGAGTTGAAGAGAAACTCAACCGCGACATCTCGCCACATTCGTGAGACACGCGATACCGAAAGCTTGATTCTCATGCTGAGAGCGTGAAGTTTGCGTTCGACGTCCATGTCATCTTTAAACCAGTAGCTGGAATAAGGAAATGGAGGTTGCAAGGGCGGCAATGAGAGGGACGATGAACTGGGACAATGGATCGAGCACGGTGTGGGGAAGGTATTGGTCGCGTGTAGGATTATATCTCGAACGATTTCCGGCGGGAGAAACGGGGTGAAATCGTCTTGCCTGCTGGAGAAGGAGAGGGGAAACTCTGCTTGGGCAGCGGATTTCAGCTCGGATTCCGTCAAACGCCTGTCACGAAGTGGTGTCAACTAGGAGAGGGTGAAGTATACTGTCCAAACAAAATCTTACCCGGTGATGAGGGTTCCATTGGAGTTCTGTGGGTAATGTCTCCATCTTCTCTTCTCGGCCCTTTTTTCGTATTCCCGTCTCAAAGTCGAAAAAGAGGCGGCGAAAAGGTCCGGCGGGTCAGCTCGGCAGTTCTTGAACGGAAGAAGGGGATAACCTGGCGTCGCTCACATCGTCTCCACAATAAACCCTGTAGGAATTTGCAGCATTTTGAGAATGATTAGGAATGGAAGGAAGATGGCAAAGCAGAGGCAACCTCCGCAGGTATCGAAGGGAAGCGGGCGGCGACGGGTCATCGAAGTAACTTTGGTTGCAAGATCTTTATGAGTGGAATAAAGAGGCGATCACGCAGTCTATTAGTACCCGCTTATAGTAGCGAAGTAGTGATATGGCATTCGCGTAAGAGGGGAGCTGTTTGTGGTGGTGACTGCATTACCGACGACCGAGCGGAGTGAACAAACAAGGAACGGATCCGGAGATAAAGCGGACTTTCTTCAGTTATCGACGTCATCCCAGTTCTACAATATTAATCTGCTATGACATGAACGAACTCAACATCGACTAGACCTGTGGTAAGCGCGCGTTTCTACTTGAACCCCGCTGATGCCGTCTTGTTCAGAGGACCTCTCGCAATGGATACTCGCCCGCCTCATGCCAGTTTGCACCACTTTCACCATGCGCGGATTTACAAACCAAACAAGATATATAGTACAGATCCGATGATATTACACATCCAACAAAAAAGAAAAACTGGACACACTCGGCATATTCTCCGAGAGATGCCTTCGAGCGTACCTTTTGTCGACATGCAATCAAATTCGCGTCCCGCTCACAAGGGCATCCATCAACTCATCATCCGGACCCAAAACTGGACACGGGTCTTCCGGAGGACTCGTTGGCACCCCATCAATCACCTTCCCCTTCCAATCCAGAAACGTCACTTCCTGGACAGGCTTTCTGTGCCCTACCTGCATAGTACGTAGCATTTGAGTCCAGAAACGCCTATGCTTTGCTCCCTCCGGATCCCTCCAATACGTAAACGCCCGTCGTCGAACCACAGCGGAACGCCAGCTCATGTCCTGAATGGTTGTAACGTTGGGGAAGGCCATGAAGATATTGAATACCACGATCTCTCCCGACTTAAAGTTTGCTGCGGCGCGCTCGAGGCCGTACAGCCCAACGGTTCTCACACTTGGTAAGGTTGATAGCGGCAGGGAATCGTAGTGAGCCTGAAATGTTTGAAGAATCGGACAAAGCTGGTCGAGCCGTTCCAACTGCTCTCGACCAGGCCCTTCCAAAAGCACAAGCTCTTCCAAAGGAAGCCCGTGCTTCTGTAAGAACCACTTCAAGTACGGGGGCCGGAATGCCACCCTATTAGTACGATAAGTGAGACTTCGCAATGACGGCATATCGAGCTCGCGAGTAGCCTGTTGGAGGGAGTCCAGACCCCTTATTGATAGGTGTGTGAGGTTTGGAAGTCGGATTGGAGCGTCGTTATTCTTCCGGCTAAAGATGAGGGGTGTTATAAGACTGTGCAGTGCCATTGAGTAAACAGAGGGGACGGTGGCGACTGGTCCCGAGGGGGGTATTTCCCGACGATTGAAGAGTGAGAGAAAGGGTCTGATGCCGTCCACGAAGAGTAGCTTAATCCGGCGGCCGGTATCCGGAATGTTCAACTCGCTGCCCTGCACTTCCTGCTCTTGTCCCTCGGGTACAACTTCCTCTTCGACTGGCAGGCCCAGGATCTGCCTGAGAATCGTCCGGTTTTTTGGTAGTAATGGGAATTGGGGATCCTCCCACCTTCCGAATCCTCGGTACACGACGATGTTGGGGCACATCCCCAGCAGGTCTGCCAAGTCGAAAGAAGGGAGAGGCTCCTCGGACTTGGGCTGGACAACGAGCTTGAACTTGTCCAGGTCGATCCACACCTCCCGAATCCACCACGGAGCAGCTCCAGGTTGAGCTACTGCACCCTTCGCCGCGACTTGGCCTCTTCTGCTTGCGTCGCATTCGAAGGCGTACCAAAGCAGAGAGAGTTGCTTTGAATTGTGGATCCGGATGGAGTTGAAGAGGAACTCGACCGCAACGTCTCGCCACATTCGTGAGACTCGGGACACCGAAAGCTTGATTCTCATGCTGAGAGCATGAAGTTTGCGGTCGATTTCCACATCCTCTTCAAACCAGTAGCCCGAATAAGGAAATGGAGGTTGCGGGGGCAGTAATGAGAGGGACGATGTGTTGGGACAATGTATGGAGCACGGTGCAGGGAAGGTATTGGTCGCGTACAGTATTATTTCTCGAACGATTTCCGGCGGGAGAAACGGGGTGACATTGCTTTGCCTCCTGGATGAGGAGAGGCGAGCCGCTGCTCGGGCGGCAACAGTCAGCTCAAATTCCGACAACCGCCTGTAACGAAGAAGCGTGTCATTCGAAGAAGGCGGGCTTGTGCTGTCCGAACAGATTCTCACCCTGTGATGAGGGTCCCATTTGGGTACTGAGGGTAATGTCTCCATTTTATTTTCTCCACCCATTTTTCGTATTTGCGTCTCAAAACCGGAAAAGAGGTGGCAAAAAGGTCCGGCGGGTCAGATTCGGCAGTTCTCACAACGGAAGAAGGGAATAACCTAGCGTCACTCACTTTATCTTCACAATAAGATCTGCAAGCATATATGCCGTTTCGAAAATAATCACGAGAGGAAGGAAGATGGCCCAGACGATGCAACTTCCGTCGGAAGCCCAGGGCGGGCGACGGGCCATCGAGGCCGTTTTGGTTGGGAAGTCTTTATGAGTGGAATAAAGAAAGTATCACACACTCTATTAGTACCCGCTTATAGTAGCAATGCGATGAAGTAGCGAGATGGCATTCACGTATGAGAGGAGTTGGTGGTGGTGGTAGTGGTGGTTGACCACTGGGTGAGCTTAGTGAACAAACCAGGAACGGATCCGGAGATAAAGCGGACTTCCTTCGGGTATCGACGTCCTCCCATGATCAAAGGTCCCTTCGGAAGTTCACGTTACTATTTGAGCCAATAATCTATACGTATATTTATAGATCCAGTCATATGGACTATGCTCGTTATAATTAGATGTCTGTGCTCGCCATTTTCTTTTGTGTTCCTGGACAGTGAGCTTTGGATCTATGCTGACGCTTACAAGCCTGTTGTGAAGCGTTGCTTGCGTTCGTTTTGCCAGTTCTACAATTTTTGCTATGACATGGACGAACTCAACATCGACTGGGCCTGTGGCAAGCGCGTGTTTCTACTTCGATTGAACCCCGCTGATGCCGTCTCGTTCAGAGGACCTCTCGCAATGGATACCCGCCCGTCTCATGACATTTTCCAACATGCGCGAATGTACGAACCAAAGCTTCCAAATCAAATAAGATATATAGAGCCGAGCCGAAGATATTATACATCCAACAAAAAAGAAAAAACAGGATGCAATCGGCATATTTTCCGGGAAATGCCTTCGAGCGTAACTTTTGTCGACATGCAATCAAATTCGCGTCCCGCTCACAAGGGCATTCATCAACTCATCATCCGGACCCAAGACTGGACACGGGTCCCCTGGAGGATTTGTCGGCACCGCATCAATCACCTTCCCCCTCCAATCCAGAAATGTCACGGCCTGAACACGCCTTCGGTTACCCGCCTGGATGGTACATAGGACTTGAGTCCAGAAATGCCTGTGCTTCGCTCCCTCCGGATCCCTCCAGTTTGTAAACGCCCGTCGTCGAATCACAGCGGAACGCCAGCTCATGTCCTGAATGGTTGTAATGCTGGGGAAGGTCGTGAAAACTCCGGTCAATAAACGCTCTGCCAACTGGGAGTTTGCTCTAGCGCGCTCGAGGCCGTACAGCCCAACGGTCCTCACACTTGGTAATGTTGATAGCGGCAGGTCATCGTAGTCAGCCTGAAATGTTTGAAGAATCGGACAAAGCTGGTCGAGCCGTTCCAAATGCTCGGGACCAGGCCCTTCCAAAAGCACGAGCTCTTCTAAAGAAAGCCCGTGCTTCTCCAAGAACTCCTCCAAGTACGGGGGCCGGAATGTCCCCTTAGTAGTGTGATAAGTGAGACTCTGCAACGACGGCAAATCGAGCTCGAAAGTAGCCCGTCTGAGGGAGGTCACACCCTTTATTGATAGGTGTGTGAGGTTTGGAAGCTGGATTGGAGCGTTGTCATACTTCCGGTTAAAGATGAGGGGCGTCATAAGACCGTGCAGTGTCATTGAATAAACAGAGGGAAGGATAGCGACCGGTCCCAAGGAGGGTACTGCCCCACGATTGAAGAGTAAAAAGGGTCTGTAGTCGTCCACGAAGTGTAGCTTAATTCGGCGGCCGGTATCTGGAATGTCCAACTCAGTGCTGCCCTGCACTTCTTGTTTTTGTCCCTCGGGTACAACTTCGTCTTCAACTGGCAGGCCCATGAATTGCCTGAGAAGCGTCGGGTTTGTCGGCAATGGGAATCGGGGATCCTTCCACCTTCCACATCCTCGGTACACGACGATGTTGGGGCAAATCGCCAGCAGGTCCTCCAAGTCGAAATAAGGGAGAGGCTCCTCGGACTTGGACTGGACAACGAGATTGAACTTGTCCATGTCGATCCACACCTCCCGAATCCACCACGGAGCCGCTCCAGGTCGAGCTACTGCTCCCTTTGCCGCGACTTGGCCTCTTCTTCTCGCGTCGCATTCGAAGGCGTACCGAAGCAGGGAGGGCTGCTTTGAATTGTGGATCCGGATGGAGTTGAAGAGAAACTCGACCGCAACGTCTCGCCACGTTCGCGAGACGCAGGACACCGAAAGCTTGATTCTCATGCTGAGGGCGTGAAGTTTGCGGTCGACGTCCATGTCATCTTCAACCCAGTAACTCGAATAAGGGAATGGAGGTTGCAAGGGCGGTGATGAGAGGGACGATGTGTCGGGACAATGGATCGAGCACGGTGTGGGGAAGGTATTGGTTGCGTGCAGGATTATTTCTCGAAGGATTTCCGGCGGGAGGAAGGGGGCGACATTGCCTTGCCTGCTGGAGGAGGAGAGGGGAGCCGCTGCTTGGGCCGCAATTTCAGCTCGGATTCAGTCAACCGCCTGTAACGGAGAAGCGCGTCATTCGAAGAAGGCAGGCTTGTGCTGTCCGAACAGATTCTCACCCTGTGATGAGGGTCCCATTGGACTTGAGTGGGTAATGTCTCCATTTTCTCTTCTCGGCCCATTTCTCATATCCGCGTCTCAAAGCCGAAAAGGTCCGTCGGGTCAGATTGGCAGCTCTTAAAACGGAAGAAGGGAATAACCTGGTGTCACTCACTTTGTCTCCAAAATAAACATTACGAAAGGAAAGAAGATGGTAAAGCAGAGGCGCCCGAGTCCGTAGCGAACCCAGTCCGAGGGATAGGCCATCGAGGTGATTTTTGTTGGGAAATCTTTATGGGTGGAATCAAGAGATATCACACTCTGTGAATACCCGCTTATAGTAGCAATACGATGAAATAGCGAGATGGCATTCGTGTATGAGAGGAATTGTTGGTGGTGGTGGTGGTGGTGGTGGCCGAGCTACCACCGAACCGAGTGAACAAACAAGGAACGGATCCGGAGATAAAGCGGACTTCCTTGATCGACGTCATCCCATGATCAGAGGTTCTTTCGTAAAACATTGCATCCTCACGCTAGTATTTGAGCCAATCATCCATATTTCTATTTAAAGACCATCATCATTTCCTCTTCAAATTCCGACAAACGTGTTATGACGTCCTCCTATCCACTCTTGCCACTCCGGCGCTTCCGAATGACCTGTTTGACCTTCGGACACCGCCACGAGGCATAGGAGCACTCCCCCCCACCGCTTATCGCAGTCATACTCGGGCCAAGATGCTGCGCGCTCCTTAAAGGCATAAACGCTCTTGGCCCTTACAGCCTCCTAATTAGACTCACTCTCATCCCCCTCTACCACCTTTCACCACCACTCGCCCCCAAGAATGATACACCCAAGCAGGCTAAGCGTACTAGCCATAATAATTGGAACCGTGGTTGCAAATCCGTTAAACAGAGACATGTCTGGGTAAGTGGTAACAAACTGGAGAGAGATGAATGACGCAATTGGCTGATGCTATGTCCCCTCTTCACAGGACGGTAGAACCCTCACACCTCTGGCGGCGAGCGGACGGCACCGTCGAGCAACGCAAAGGTCTTTCCACCGGTGGAATCATCGCCATCGTCGTTGTAGTCGTCGTGGTTGTCCTCATAGGACTGGCAGCCGCTCTCCTATTGAGCCGACGCCGCCGTCGACTTGCTGCGGCCAAAGCAGCAGCCCTCGCAAACACGGGTGCACCGGTCCCAAACGCCCCGGGACCTAATTACCTTCCGCCCATGCCTGAACTTGAACGTCCCCCAGCAGGATCCGCGCCGACTCAACAACCACAACCACAACGGCCGGCTGCGTCGGGTACCGTGACACCGATCCCAGCACCATCCGCTGCCAAGACGAGCAAAGTACAGCGCCCACCAAGTCCCATCCGATTCCCGGCAGCACCACAGATGCCACAGCCGAGTTTCGGCGGAGGCTTTATTATCTCGGGAGATCGTGGTGCACAAGCCACGGCTTCTCCGTATCCTGTCCAGCCAGTGATGCGAGAACCTGGATGGAGGTAATTGCCCTGTCCGCCCTGTCCGTCGGTTAGGAATGACGTCGAGAGATATCTCCGATTACTCGGAGGTTCTCGGAGATCGGAGAATGATTTTTTTTTCGTATTATGTTCTAACGATGTTCGATTAGTTTATACCCTGGAGCGTCTAGAGGCGGGCGTAGGTCCGGCTAGATCTCGCCGCGGGATTGTACATACTGTACCCTCACTCACCTGACATTCGATACCCTATACAGATGATCCGACGGCTCTTCGTAATGACATTTTATGTGCCTTGTATGGTTTTTAGATACATCTAAGAATTGAGTAACATAAAAAGATGAGTGGAAAACGACCCAGGCACGCGGGTTGATTTCCCCGACCCGGAAAACGGACACCCTTCCATCTTGCCAACTCTGGATGATGATGATGATTATCTCTGAAGCGATATTCGGAGCGGCGATGATGGTAGATTTTTCTTCTGAGCCCAAATTGGAGAAGAGCGGAAGGCGTGGGCGAAAAAGCTTTTTTGATTTGATGAATACATGCCTCTTTGATCAAAAACGCTTATCTAATCGAAGGAAAAAAACAGACACGATCCCTTACTGTTATTGTACATTCCCGCATGGCGATAGTGAGGCTGCAGGTACTATTTTATGTAAAAACTCGGATGAACGGGACGGAAAACGCAAAAGATGAAAAAAATAAGCTCATCGTGTTTTCCATGGGCAAGCGGCGAAGTGACTTTCCCATGACGAGCACCAGCAAGAAAAAAAAAAAAAAAAAAACGACGTGTACTTCTCAGCGACCAAATTTTTGCACACCGGTCTCCCCGACGAAGTGCGTTGTCCAGAAGCAAAACGAGGTCCAGGAAACCCCCGTGCAGGGTGTCTAGCGCAGCGCGCACGGGGAGGCGCGGGAAGAGCGCGGGAGGTGTCCAGATTGCGATTGGAAGGGAGACGGGGAGAAGCAGGTCGAACATACAACAGGGTCGTAATTTCGATCAGAAGCCAAACAAAATCTCCCCGCGCTAGTCGGGTCCTCCTTCGCTCGCTCTTCCGTCGTCAACGCGTCCAGTAACGCCGGTAAAACCTGTTGGACAGCGATGGGAGTGCAAGGTGTGAGAGAGGGCGATGGTCTCCATGGACGATCATTTAATTTTGAGGGCTTGGGAGAGGGAAAAGAGTAGAGCGAGAATCTTGATGAAGGCTGGTCAGAATGCGAATTATGGGACCCTCTTGCTCAGGATCACCACCACGAGTCTCCTCTTCCCAATTCAATTCATTTCTTCTTCTCCCCGCCCTCTGCACTAGTTGTGGTTTTTGCTGCCATCAAAATCACTTTTCTCTCTCTCCCTCATCTCCCCTCCCGCCCTCTTCTTCCTCCTCCTCGCTACTCCTCCCCTTCCTTTCCCTTGATCAACTAGACCTGCCAACGAAATATGCCTTACCTCGACCTCTCAAAGGACAAAATCTCCATCTGGTACACTACCAACCTCAAAAACGACAACATCGCCAACTTGGATCGTACTAAGCCGACAATCCTCATCCTCCATGGCATGTTCCTCAATACCCGTTTCCTCGCCCCTCAATTCAACGACCCTCGCCTAAACGACAACTTCAACCTCATCGCGTACGATGCCATGTCATGCGGAAAGACCAAAAACCCAGTATCCCCGCACAACGATCTCTGGTGTCAAGCGGCTCTCATCGCCCAGGTCTCCTTCGAGCTGAAGCTGCCCCCATTCCATCTCATGGCAAACGGTATGAACCCAGTAGCAGCCGCTCTGAGGTTCAACATCCTCTTCCCCGGTCGTTGTCTCAGCATGAGCTTGAACAGCATTCCTGGCCCATTAGAGTAAGTCCCGTGTTTTTTACGTTGATGAGGAAAAAAACGCCACAGCAGCGCGTCGTTAGCCCGGATTAGAATTTACCTTGCCCTGACACACACACCCCTTCGGTTGGTTTTTTAGCATCGATTGGTGCGCAAAAGCATATACGGATCTCCTGCAACTATGGTCGTTCGCACCGAACTTGGAGCAGATCGAGGAAGCCTGTATGGAGGTTGCGTTTTTCCTTTTCGGCGAGGTATGTGAATTCGGGTCGCCCAAATCGGGATGGCAGCGCGCTAACGCCTCTGTTCGTCTCCGCCCCCCAGAACGTTTTAACAAAAGAGCAGACGGATGAGGTGATCGGCATGTGGATGCAGGCTTGGCCACCAGGTCGACGATCGCACCTCTTGGACATCGCAGCTTTGATTAGCGGGGTAAGTCTCTGCTGGTGCCCAGAAGCTTTGATGGCTAACCGGGACGACTTATTCCACCCAGCGAGTCCCTCTGACACAAGCAGAATACGACCGGATCACCGTCCCAACTTTCCTCGTGACGGGCGACAGCTCCGTCGTCCACACCGTCCAAATGGCCGAAGAACTCCAAGAATCCCTACGCAACGCGCGAGGCGGCTGCAAGCTGCAAGTCATCCGAGGAGGACAAGAGTGCCTCCACCTCCCACAATCCTCAGCTGGATTCGTCAACCGATTTTTATGCCAATTCGTCACGACCATCGAAAGGGAGATGCAAGAGAATCCGAATAACAACGTTCCATCACCGCTTCCGAAGAAGCTGAGCGACTATATGAAGGGCGGGCTAGACATTTTGGCCGAGTTGATGGACGATCAGAAAGTGAAGAAGAGAGAGGCCAAGAGCATTTTCTCGTTCTCCCGAACACCACCGGAGGGCGCTAAAGGAATGGAAGCTTTGTGAGTGGAAATATCCCAAGCCTTCTGGATCTCCAGCGGTGCTTACAGGAGTGTATCTACTCTCGTTTTCTAGCATTGGTCAATTCAAGAACGGAGAGAAGCAAGCTTACAGCCCGCTCGGTAAAGACGGGCAGCCGCTCCGCAAGTGAGTTCACATATTCGTTTCGTCGGTCAGAAATCCACAGCGCTAACCTGCCTGTCTTAGATTCTCGGAACGACATGATAACCAGCTTTTCCTCTCTCCGCAACACGGTAACTTACGAGATCACTCTACAGCGGTAGGCACCATGATTGACGTCCCGTTAGTCGAATGATTCTTTGGTTCTCTCTTTTTTCTTTCACCCCCTCTCGATCTCCTCTATTCTTCTCGACCCTGGTATATGCCTTTTTGATGCCCACGTGTGGGCGTCGTTATCTCCTTATTATGCTCTTTTTTTTTCTTTGTCTTCACATGCCTCTTTTTTGGTTGGAAAAAACGTGCAACTTTTCTCATAACGAATCTTCTTTCTCTCTTTTCCCTGCATATCATCAAAATACCGGTTCAAAATTCAACCCGGTTCCTTCGATTCGCCTCGCCGACTTCGCCACTCGAATGTGGATCCAAATTCGGCCTTCTTTTCAACGACCCTACGCAAAAATTCAAACCCCGTGGGTCCCGGCACCAATAGTAATCGCAGGTGAAAACGGCCACGCAGAAGCTTGATCGAACGGCCTCGTTCTTGTCGTCGCATGGAGGGGGAGCTTGCTTCGAATTTCTAGGGTGATCTGTGAGTAGCCCATCTCTTCCATTTTGCTGTGATCGCACATTTCATTATATGCGATCTGCAACCGCCAATACTTGGGAGATCTAATGCGCGTCGCCACTCTTTTCCCGCCCAACGTCGCTTGGGTCTACGGTTTATCAGGCGTCCCGCATTCCGGCAATATCATCGCCGCCGGCCTTGACCTTCGGGGTTCTTCTGTCCGTGCTTCCCCATTTTCTTCTTTTCCTTTTTCCTTTCTTTTGGTGCGGCTGTATTACGCCACACATTTTTTTCCCTCGTGATGTTCATTTACCTCTCTTTTGCAATCCTTCGTTTTTTTTTTTCCCCTGTGTGTAGTAGTTCCCACTTCGTTTTTCTTTTTCCTCCTCTTTTACCCGGAACCTCGCTCGTTTTTTGGCTGCGTTTCCTCCTCACACTACCTCATCCCCGCTCATTTGGATCTTCTTGGATTTCCTCTCGACCTGGTTTTTCGTTCTGTGACATAGACTGTCTACCCTATCTCCGTACTGCTCTCTCTCTCTTTTCTCGCTATTTATTTTCCTCCCTCGCAAGTCTCTCGTATTGCCTCATCTCATCTCTATCTATCGCTCTCTCCCTCTTTCTCTCTCTTTTGCTCCTCTCGCTCATTATCGCGGTTGTCTCTCCCTTTCCTGTGTGTACTGTAGAGTTGAAGAGGTCGTCTTCTTCCCCTTCCTTTGGAGATGGATTTGCTGAACTTTAGTCACCCTTGTGTGCCGTTTACAAAGTGGCGAGTCCACGAATAGATGTCAAACGAGGTCCCTGGATTATGCTTTTTGAGTACGCCGCCGGCCTTGGCGAAGCGGTGCATCGAACAGAATGTGTACAAATCGGACCGGCGTTCCGATTTGTGGATTCTCAGACCTCCCAACTATGGAGGCGCTTATCCGTAGCGCTTCTAGCTTAGCCCATCCAGGCTAGAACAGATATTTTTATTGACGTCTCGATGTGGATAGGTCTTCCATGAGGGATGAGAGCTATATGCATTGTCCTTAGGACTCTCCAAGGTCCCATTTTTGTGCCAACCCGCAAAACCTGATGTGACGTGGCAACAGATGGGCCATGCGGGAGGTGTAAATATGGCTGTTCCTACTTATAGTGACCACCTTCGAAAATACCCCTTGGTATGGATGGTCTTTAATATAAAAAGTATTCTGGGCACTGTGGCGCTGTGCCTGTGAAGAGCTTCATCGCACCCAGGCACCCGTGAGCGACTTGCCAAGTTCCGACTCCCCTGTTATCCTAAACGGATAAGTACTAGTATGCAAAAATGCTATTTTAGTTTTCATCTATACTTGGACCTGGCCAATTGCAATCAAGCTCAGAGCGCCCGTTCGGGGCCGACGATGTTGCTTCTTCTCCGGGTTGGGTTGCAATCCTAGTCGCTTTGGTGATGAATAATGGAAGGGATTTCTGCCCTGAGACCTCATTTGTGCTTATTTACGTCTATAGATAAGGCGATATTCTCAGGGGATTTCCTCCAAGCTCCGCTTGGCCCGCCTTGACTATGGAGACGGAAGTATCGGAAGTTCTCGGCTTGGGAAGCTGCCGAGAGTTTAAGGAAATGGCCAATTGTGGTTCGGATTTGCCATGACCTGTGATTCAACAGTTAGCAAAGTGTGCCGTTGAGAATCCATACTCACATGCTATTCATGGTGATCGAGTGCCGCTCAAGCCTGTACACCAGCCGACTCGGATAGCGGCGCGTGCCTGTCATCCAATTTAGTCATATAATGTGGTAATGGCTCGGCAAGCCCCTAAGGGCTTCCGAGATTGGTTTTGGCAATAATCCAAATCCGCTTAAGGCTGTGCCGTTTCCACCCAACCTCCATGCGTCAACAGTGGCTGCCGAATAGTCTCCACCCCTGCCCGACTGTCTATCGGAGCTCTTCCAAACTTCAAGCCAGAGGAGCTCAACAACTTTTTTCTGATAGAGTGGCAGGATGGATTTGGGCTCTGGGGGAGCACTGCGGCGGCAGGCTGAGTTGGCTCTGACGAAGGAGGGAGGGAGGGGGTGAAACGCTTTCAGGGGTGTTATGTTTAGATGCCAACGGAGATATCCCTCGGCGTGACGTGAGCGCGGGGAAGTCTGAGAGAGACATTGCTTATTGGTGCTGCGCCGCTCTCAGGTTTTTTTATTTACGACTGGACGATCCTTTTCTCGCACCTCCCGTTGCTCCCCCTCATCATCATCATCAGTCTGCCACCTCATCACCACCTCTCTCTTCACCACTACCACCACCTTCCACTCACTTCAAACTGGTCATTCTTTTACTCATTCTCTCATGTTAGTCGCAGTACTCGCCGCAGCTGCTGCCGCTTCTAATGTCGTCTGGTACGTGTGATGTCATTTGTACCTTTTTTTCTAGCTCCGTGCCGATGCGCCGGGGCGTCTATCGCGGCTGCCGCCCATGAGAAAAACGCTGATTTTCGCCTCTTTCTTGCTCTCAACGACCAGCGCTCTACCGCAGACTCAACATGAACCAAGTCCTGTACTGAGCGCCCGTCAAGAGGTGGTCACAAACGCAGATGGGGTCACCACAACCGTCCAGCAAAACAGCGGGTCCAGCAAGGCTGTTACCATTGGCGCCACCGCGGCAATCATCGTCGGATTCGTTGCCCTAATCCTCGTTGGAATCTGGATTGGATCTTGGAGGAGAAAGAAGAACGTGGAGTGGCGAGAGGCTCAACAGGAAGCCAAGAATCAGCATCGTTTGACGATGGGCGGCCGGGGACCAGGAAGCGTTCAGATGACGCCAACGTCAAGCATCAGTTCAAGCGCAAAGATGCACCGAAAGTCGAGCGCCTTATCCCTCACACCAAGCACGACTTCGTCATTTGCGTCATCCGGGATCCCTGCGCACGCGACGCCTCAACATGAGCAGAGGCGGCCGCCTGTCCTTCACCAACCCTCACCTCGTACACCCAGCGCACTCGTTCAAAGCTCGATCCTACATCAGCACTCCGAGTACCCTCCTCCTCCATCCAATGATCGCCCAGATGCACGCTCGTTCCCACCTCCATCGCCTGAAGTCACGGTCACCCGTGCTTCATTCTACGCACAACAGCCCTCGAGACCTTCCCCACTCTCTAGCTCGGTGACACTACCTCCCTCAGAACCTGCTCCTCCCCTCTCTCAATCCCCACCTTCATTCGAACCTCCCACTCGACACGCGCCAGAAGCCCCAACCACGCCAACCCCTCGCCGTCAACCTTCGTTCCAACCGCCCGCAAGGAGGAAATCATCCGCAAACATGAACTTGATTATAACCATACCTCCTTCTCACCATGAAGCACTGCATGCTCCACCTGGGCTTGAGAACGTCAGCGGGAACGCGAGTCCGAACTCGATTTGGAGCGGGGAGATGGGGAAGGCGATGTGAAACGGGGGACGTCGCAGGTCTGAATCGATATCGAGGCCCGTTGAACTGCCGTCAAAATTTGCATGGTCCTCCTTGGAACAGTGCTCTGCTCCATTCGACGCAGCGTGAGATTTCTGCGGCGCCCTCATCGTTCATTCTTCCTGTCATCCTCAACGGCATGTCAACCAAACTGCGTCAATCGCCCACGGACGTTTTATCCCCTCCTTAGTTGTTCCTTGATGTTGTACCATCCAGATGGACTTTCGCATGCTCCCTACTCGTCTACCACCTCCCCCGTTCTTGTAACCCAACACTATTCGTTCCACTATTCCACTCTCCTTAACCCCTTTCACGGACTCCATAGAATGTACTCTCCATCCGTTTCTTGGATTATTGCTTCTCGAGTAATCGCCCTGGTTGGTCCTTGCTCTAGTCGTCATTCCTTTTCCGGACCGCGTCTTTTTAACTCTTTCCCCGAGTCTTGTTTCTATACAAGCCCCGAGCGGCCATTCGTTCTCTTATTATTCTCCGGTATATACTATCTGTACGTATCCTTTTATAGGTATAGAATATTTCTCCAGTGCCAAACAAAGGAGTTAGAAGGGGCAGCGTAGATCGTGCCGGGAAGAGGCGGATTTTTGTTCAGATCGAAGCCTCCTGAGATTAACCATTGCTCTGGCACAGTTGAAGTACTAGTACTGTAAATGCTTATTTTCTGAACCAGAACCCGAGTAACCGGAGTGCGACTGAGTTTTCATCACGTCCGGTTCGGAGCTTGCCGATGACGCCTCAGCGGGGGTGCAAGTTGCATAGTCATGACCGAAAATATGGGTAGGAGTCGCTTTTGAAGAAAGATCGACCAGTGTCGATAGAAGCTATATGATGTATCGCGATTCTAGCTTCCTCCTCTAGACCAGAGAGGTGGGACCGTGGACCTTGACAGATGCATCTCTGCCACTTCGCGATGTCAGGGGGATCCAGGGGGATTTCTTCTAGGAGGAATATCTCGAGGCCGCTCTCCCTAGTGCAAGAATATTGTAGTAAACGAGTTTGTATCACAGAGTACATATTGCATGTCAAAATTAGCGTGTTTGGGAGGGAACGAGAGAGCTGGGTTGGGCTTAGTGAATAGGAGGCTGCATTACGTAAGCAAGCCGTCTCGGATCCTTGAGAAGGACCGCAGTGGCCCACCGACGGCTCTCAACTCTCCACCTATGAGAGTATCCACACTGATTCTGTAGCTTTTGGATCTTCTATATATAAACCCGAAAAGATTGATTGATGGGACCTTCAAAGTTTGGTTTTTGGTGGGACCCCGCAGACGAGCGTGTTTCCTACGGATCCAGACGATACTTTGAGGAGCCTTCTCGGTTGTGTTAAACCATCATTTGGAGTAGCATTAATTGAAGTCGTCGCTTGGAATTGTATGTCGTTTCTTTCTACTGCAGGATGAGGAGTAGCCGGTGGTACGCGCACCGTGCCCCAGCAACCACATTTTCCATTATCGCTGGCGTCAACCCTTCGAACATTGCATTACACTCGCATCTCTGAAGTGTTAATAACGTCTTATTTTAAGGTCTCAACGAGGGCCGCTCGCATGTGTGCAGAATGGCCCTCCGCTCCGCGCCTTCCCTCATGCGCCACCATCCCCTTTCTAAGATCCTCATTTAGGCCTCTTTGGACTGTTTCATCCTTAAATATCGTGTATCGGATGTACATAAACAGAGCCCGCGTTTGGCCCTCCCTTCGTCTTTCGTCTCTTCTCTCGATTCCTTTCATTATTAGTCCGTGCTGAAGGCCTCGCGGCGAGCTCGACGGTAAAGACCCAACCACAGCAGCGTCGACGTCGTCACCAGCTTTGTGCTACGATGGTAGATGGTCGACAGCAGGTGCATTCATATCGATTGCGATGAAAGTGCTATTGGTCGTGTATTGGGTCTGGATGCGTCGCTGTCGTGTACCGTTGGACGCGAGCGGGCTGCGAATAAGGTCAAAGGGACTCGACTTTGTCCACTCAACCGACAGACTCTCGTCGTATCCTCGATCAGCCCTCACGTCGCTTTCACGACTAAGAACTTTGTTCTCATCTTTGCGAGCGTACAAATGGCTCGGAAAAGAGAGAGAACAGATCCTTCTCCCTGTCCTCGACGTGACACCCTTCAAATCACTGCAACCACCCGCTTCCTCTGATTCTATCATGAGACATCCAGAACACATACACCACGAAGTAAGTAACACAATCCCATAGATTATATCCCTTCTCGACAAGGAATTCACTGGCCGACGTTTCGCTTTTGGTAGAAACGCGCTCCCATTTCTGACGAACCCCTTCGCCAGCTCATCGAGAATTGGCTCGAGAGCTTGGGTACGACGACCTTGCCGACCCTGGAAGCGACAGCAGTTCCATGCACACTCGGTCTGGAACAGTGTCTACTTAGACAGCTGTAGGCCCTTAGTATCGATTGTCCTGACCACCCGGTGGAGTACAATGATGTCGAGGACACTCAACAACAAGTCGAGCTTACGGTCGACCCGACATTGCTGAAGCTCGAGCCTCCGCATGAAACGCCGGTCAAGTTTCTTGGAAGGGAGCTTCGGCTCGATTATGAAGGAGAGTCGGAGGACGGGAATAATGAGGGGGAGGATGACGGCATAGATGATGATGATAGGTCGTCGTTGGAAGACGCGGACGTCTCGCCGCCGACGACGCGTTGGTGGACGAGGGAACTTCGAGCGTCCCAGCCTCTTCAAGAGACCGACGGTGACTCCAGTGGTGGGTTCGGAAGCGACGATGACAGCCGAAGCACACAAGCCGCAGAGTCCTCGAGCTCTTCCGCTCTATCAGACGGCGGTGCCTTTGAGGTGTTGACGGTGTATTCGGACGTCAGTCATCCATGGAGGGAGGAGGTGGAGAGCTTGAGCAGCGGGACTGCTGAAGAGGCAGAACCTGGCAGGAGGGTGGGTCGTGCTGAGCCAGGCGATGAACACGAGGGTGCGCGTACGCTGGCTGTACCGAGTCCCGAAAAATCGTGTGGGAGTGACGTTGAAGAACGAGGAGCTTCAGACGAAGAATGCACTCCGACCACTGGAAACCCGAAGTCGGACGAGAGTGGCGCAGAGGAACTGCCGAACGCATGCCCGGCATGGATGTTTGTTCCGAGAGGGCTCTTCAACGGAGGGGTCAAGCCAACTGCTGGACGTTGCGCGGCTTATTGCAATCCTCATCAGCTGGATATGTCGGTTCTTGCTCAACGGAAGGACATCCTGCGGGACTTGGGTTTGGCGGTGGTCGTGTCGAAGTTTGGTGTAGATGAAGGAGTCGGTACCAGCTCAAGCTTGAAGGCGCAGCCCTCCCAGCTGTCCCTCTGACTGTAGAATAGGGTCCGGCTAGAGGCGTCTGGCCGGGTGCCTGTCGTAGGTTGTAGCCATCTCTTGTATCGTTTTGATGTCCTCTCCTTTGCGGTCGTTCCTCTGTGTTCATGGCGGCCATTCCTGCGTCTGCGCGCTCTTAAAGTCACTTCTTTTCGTCTCGCTTTGGTTCTTTCATCCTGAAAGGTTCTTCTGAATGTATGTACTTGTCAAAATGGGACTTGTTTTGTGTTTGATCCGAGGCGCACTCTTGGGGCTGACGGAGGAGACGGCTCAAAAGCCTCGCACAACCTTAAACACCCAAAGCCGCTTCCTCTACGGCGTATTTGTCGTGAAAGCAAGACGACAATGGCTTCTAGGGCCTTCTGAGTTTTGTGCGAGAGTCCAGACGAGCGTTTGTCCACGTTTTCGAGGGTATTGTAAAGTTGACCGGATTGAGCCGTGGCGTGGATCCCTCGGGTGGGAATTGCACCCCGACCCGAGATTCGAGGTGTACACAGATCTGAGCACAGTCCCAGCAAGGTCTAACCTCGCTTTCTCGACAGATAACCATTCTCCTCATCGCTTTCCCAACGCACTCGACTATCTGTACTCGCTCGTCGTCGTCCTAAGTGGTATATTTAGATTTCGACTGGCGCTCCTCTGCCGCGCGCGTGTGTACCGTGCTAGCGAGCGGTCCCGCTTCCCCCCTCCAACGTCCGACGACCCTTTGGGTGAATGCGGCACAGAGTCGCTCTATAGATGAGTGTTGATGGCGATGGGAGGTGTCGCATAAGTGAAGCGGTCGTAGACGGGTTTGACGTACAAAAGCGCCTGCGTACCGCCGCTCCGTTCAGCGAAAAACACAGAGTCGAATCTGTTGGACTGTGTAGATCTCGATTCAGAAGATTCCCTGCTGCAACAAACACAGCGACTCCCCCCTCAATGTCCACCAACCACGCAACCCCTGCAATGTCTTTCACGTCGAGGGCTGACCGCCTACAGCCCGCATCCAGTCTCTTTTTCGTTTATAACCAGTCCCCACCACTCTTCTCCCCTGCTCTCCTCATCCACACACACCCTCTGCAACTTGCACGACCATGTTCGCCGCATTCCGACAACAGCAACCAAATGTTTCACCTTTCCTTCTCCCAGCATCCGCTTCTTGCGTGATGTTCGACTTGCCCACCGAAATCGTCCAGGAGGTCGGTCGACACCTCTCCCCAGTGGACCTCAAGCAGCTCTCATCAGCATCCAAGGCCCTTCGCGATGCTCTGCTCCCACTTATGGTCAAGGACGTTTCAATCATGTCAATGGCCAAGCTCAAGTCCCTCGCTGAGGGCTCATCGGCGATGATTGACCTCATTCGGTGAGCCTTCCTTTCATCGTTCGTGTATCGAATGTTGTTGGCTCATTGGCCCTTCATTTTCGCAGCAACCTCAACGTGACACTCAACATCGAGTTCTTCGACGCCTGGACGCACGACGATACTGCTCCTCTCGCCACCATTCTCTCACATGCATCTCGCCTGCAGTCCCTCACCTTCCAAGCATCGAACTCGCCATACGACACTCCATGGAACCGTCTCAACGTTCAAGACGACTCGCTCCGTGGGATCTCACTTGGTCTCGAGGGCCTTCCGGTGGACAGCCTCCCAATCTTCGACCGCCTTACCCACCTCGAACTGCAGACCCTGTCGACATGCAACCTCGAGATCCTCCTATCCCGCGCCCCAAACCTTTCATCTCTGGCAATCACCCTGCCTGATGGCCTGTCCGAGACCGAAATTGCCGCTCTTCTCTCTTCACTCCGGCACGTGCCGAAGTTGAAGGAGTTGACGGTTAGCGTTGCGGATTGGGAGCCGTGTACCGGTTCGAACGAGACTGCTCTCGTGGGAGAGGTGCTCCGCGTCATCGCGCAAAGGTTGCCTTCCTTGGAAATCTTGGACCTCAGGACCAAGTCTTATGACATGGTCGATGGCATCCTGTCTTACACCTGCGTCCAGCTTGATTGGCTCAGTTTTGAGGTATGTGGCTTAAAGTTGTTCGATGGTCGACTTTTCCAGATTGCTTATCTCTCTCCTCGCGATTCACAGGACTTTGCCCCGATCATCCCTCTTTTCTCAAACCTCCGTGCTTTGCGCCTCCCACTTCAAAGCCGAAAACGCGACGCCACCGTTGCATGCAAGGCCATTGCCGAGCGTCTCCCTCTCCTGGAATCCATCTCTTGGATGCACTCGGTCACCTTCCAATGCATGATGGACGAGTACACGATCTCCCGCAACCCCGAGACCGAAGAGGTCTCAGTCACCCGGATTGGTCTTCCGTCCTCCGAGGTCGAACGCCCAATAGTGTTACCGGCAAGGCGTGGTCTCGCACTCTTCGACACACTTTTTAGCAACTTCGTTGCTCAAGACAAGCCCGGTGTTCTTTCCGACATTGCTGTTTCTGTTACTGCTCTCATGGTCGTCTCGTCCATGGTTTTCTCTCCGATCCTTATGCTTTTCGGTTACTAAAAAGAACCGAGTCGACTTTCCATCCTTATTTCGTTCTCTATTCGGTATTGCACCTTGCTATCGCCCTTCGTTCTTCTCTGTACTCCCCGCTTTCGCCGCATGTATACTGCTTTCGACTTTCGTTCTGTTCATGCTCTCTGTTCTTTATTCTCGTTGCACATGCTATCACTATTTCGTTCTTTTGTTTTCCGCTTATATTGCTCTCGCTAGTGTCAAAATGTATTTCGCAGTCACTTGCTAAACAACGAAGCTAAATTGCTCGCTGCCGCAAAAATCCGAGTGTGTCGAGAATGATTGGGAATGGTCTCCTGTGAATATGTGGCAAGGTGAAGGTTGCGCGAGGTGGCAAGTTCTTGGGTTGGTGGAGCGGACTCGATGAATGATCGGAGAGTGGCATAACCATGAAGGCGAAGTGAAAGCAATAAATAAAGAATGTCAAAAAATATTGCGACCCGGAGGTCGTCCACTCTAATTCAGCGTGTCATCCTTGTGCAGGGGCCATGCTAATCTTCTCTGTATTGTTCCAAATTTAATGTATGTCACTCCGAAGAGGACATTGAACTTAGGGGCAGTTAACCGTACTGGGGACCCCTGAGATAGTTTTGTCTCGCGCGGTGGTTCCTTTGACGTATGGTGGTTTCTACCGTCCTTTTTGTGGGCACCGCTCCCTTCGCGTAAGCAGCGATTTCGGGTTTCTTACCAGCCTAGAATCCTCTCGAAAGGCTGGAAGAATTCAATCTTAATGGCAGTTATCAACGGTAAATTATCAAGGATACGGTTCGGCATCTCGCACTGCACAGGTAGCCGTCCCTTGACTCTCACGCTGAAGGCGCAAGTTCGTTCGATCTCCTGCAACAACACGCACCAACCGTTCCGGTCTCCAGCCGACTTTCGCTAGTATGTGTACGGTACCACCACGATGTCACATACACAGTCGATGGCTGCGGATTATAAAATCATATTTCCTACACGAGGTCAGGAAGCTAGTGGGATATCACCTGGATTTCCAAAAAAGGAAATCTTGAGGCCCTCCTCCAGTTTTAACGCCCCCTCAATGAACCGGATTAGAAGCCGATTACCCGACCCTCTCCTGCATAAACTGTAAAATTCAAAACACGAGGCTACGTTATCCAAACCACCGCTCTCCCAACTCCGTACGACGCCTACGACTGTCAACGGTTTTCGACGACCTTACAGTAATTACACTGTAACGCAGACGAGTGGCCTTGCAAGATAGAAATGCCACCAAAACGCACTGGCAATCCTAGGCCTTGCCCGCACTGTCAGAGAGAGAACTGTCGCAGGGGCGACCGATGCAACATGTTGCGTGCTGGACCGCCAGGAGCCGCTGCCCAACAGCAACAGCAACAACCTGCCCAGGCAGCCCGTCCCCCGCAGAACAACCCAAACCGACGCGGCAATCAAGCCACGCCCCAACCCGCCGCGACGAACGCAATCTCGAACGCAAGTGATGTCAGCACGGCGGGGATGCCGCCGAACGCCTGCAAAGCGTATTGGACCACTGGCGAATGCGAGAGTGCATTCTCTTGCAGGTTTCGTCACGTCAAGGCTGGGGCTAGCATCCGCGAGCAAGAACCCCTTCCTCCACCCCGTGTCGCCTTGAACAACGCCGATGTCGCAGACGTGTCGAATCCTTTTACTGGCGCGTTACCGGGTGCGGCCCTGACACCGACTCAAGCACACAACCGCATCAAAATATACCTCAAGCCAGATTACGATTTTCGGAGATTAGATGATTATTACACGTTCGTCTCGATCCTCCAGAGTGCGAATCCTCAGAACAACACATGGGTACGTTTAAGCGCGTTAGGGGTTGAAATCTGGACACCGAACTCATTGTTCTAACACCTGCAAATAGTTCATTAAGGATGGACAGGTGGGTCGCTCGGCATAATTCTGGCTATGACGGAAGTCTCACAAGCTACCCGCTACTTTCGAAAGGAATTTTTGCAACTGATGGGCGACGTAAGACTATGTCGACGGGGCGTGAAAGAAAACATTGCTCACTCCTTCTTCAGCCCATAGGCAGTGGTATTCGTCGCATTCACGATGTCCTCGCCCATCCAAATGTATCCGCAGAGTCCGGTCTCGACCCAACTGCACTGTCGTTCCAACGCGGTTATCTTCCTGTGCTTGCGGTACGTGCATTCTACCCAGCTCGCCAGGGGGTGGGCTTTAACTTGGTCTGTTTAGTATTTCTCGTCCGAATTCGTCATTAGAAGCACCCTCCAAACAAACGTCAAGTACGTATCGAACCCCGTACTCAACCACGGCCGACGACTCACATAGAAGCTTTACAGTGCATTGTATAGTCTCATTAACCACAACCTCGATCATGTAACCCTCACGATCAGGAGGTGTATGGAGAGCTGCATGACGCGACATTCCTTCGATGAACCGGCCAATCCACAAAGTGGACTACACGTCTTCAAGGCCCTTATTACCCCTTTATACGAGTGAGGATGCTGACGCATTTTAATTGTTGACAAGTGTCTAAAGCTCGGTTTATCTCTAGATATGTTAAGCGCTTCAGACAAATAGGCAATTCCGACAATCTCGTGGTTCTGGTCCACAATCTCGCCGGATGGCTCGAGCAGTGGGGCAATGAGATATGCTCGTCTCCTCACAGGTTCACCGACAGCATAGTCAACCTCCCTGTTGAGCAGCGCCAGCACACAGTCAACCAGTTGAAGAAATGGATCAAGCCATTGGTCGATCTTGTCGAGCGCTCGGAAGCCACAACACGTCGAGCAGAAGCCCGGAGGCCTGCAAGAATGGACCCTGATACCAGGCAGAGAGGGCTCCTACTTCAAATGGAACTCAGGTATCAACCGCCGGGCCAACTTCGAGAGGGTGGCCCGCTACACGAAAACGATCATGCGTCAATAAAGGACATCCGAATTGTTCCTCCCCACTCCGAGTTAGTCTCGACGGCCGAAACCTACCTCCCCTGCAACATGGCGGGAACACCGCACCACCTTCCGTCGGAGAGCATGGAGAGATTGCTGGACATTCAATTCCGTCTGCTGAGAGAAGAGCTGATGTAGGTTCATCGTCGTTACTAGGTTGACGAAATTCTAACGTTCCCAACAGCGCTCCAATCCGAACCTCTGTTGGTTCCATTATCGACGACCTCGCAAAACCTCCTACGGAAAAAACCCAATTAAGCGAACTCGTCAAGAAGAACGGCGGCTTGTACAAATGCGAGCAAGATCGAGACTCGATCAGGTTTAGCCTTTACACGGACGCCAAATTCGGACCGATGGTATGTGACCGACGAGGCATTTCGGTTGAGCTCACCTTCGACGCCCCACCTGGAGATGCTCGGCACAAAACTCCGGCCAAACGGACGGCTTATTGGGAAAGCGTCGGGAAGAAACGCTTAACGCAAGGCGGGCTCGTCGCGCTCATCTGGAAACCCAACGGCGGTTCGCCGCGAGCGTACCTGGGCATTATCTCCAGCTCGTCCAAAGATCTTCTCGACAGCGCCAAGAAACACGAGAGCAAAGTGAAAGTCCGAGTGTCGTTCTTTGACGCGGAGGTGGAGCTCCGTATCCTTAGGCGTCTTCAAAAGTCCCAGAAGGAGGAGAGGGAGACCAAGTTCCTCATCGAATCCCCTGCCATGTTTGAATCTGTTCGACCCTTCCTCGAAACCCTCAGAGCGCAGGAACCGACTTCGTTCCCATTCTCCGATTACCTCCCCCTCTTCGACTCTGGCGACCTCAGTCAAATCAGAGTCGCACCTCCGGCGTATGCTCACCCTCAATTCGACTTTGACCTTCGAAGTCTATTCGACCAACCAAGGGACCTCCTCCTCCGTCCTCATGACCCCATCTCTGTTGCAAGAGCCCGCACTATTCTGCGGGAGGAGAGCCGTTTGGATGATACGCAAGCCGAGGCCATGGTTGATGCTTTGACCTCGGAAGTGTCATTGATCCAAGGGTAGGTTGCTTCTCTTCTGAGGGTATCCATTGCTAACTGGATCTGTACGTAGACCTCCAGGAACGGGAAAGGTTAGACTTGTTATTTCATTCGTTTGAGCCCTCATAATTGATCTTGAAACGGCAGAGTTATACAGGCATCGAAATCCTTCGCGTCCTCATTGCAAACAACATTCGTCCGATTTTACTCATCGCTTTTACCAACCACGCTCTTGACAACATCATCGTCAAAGTCATCGAAAAGAATATAACGAAGAAGATTGTTCGATTGGGTTCACGCTCCGCGGATGAAACCGTCGCCGAACTCTCGTTGGACAAGATTTTGATGAACGTCAACAAGGCTCGCAACGACAGAGCTCAAGGACGAGCCTATGGAAATATGAAACGTGCCGAAGAAGCCATGAAAGACTTTATGGAAGAGATCGTAGGGGAGAAGAGCCGACCGGCCCAGCTGGATATCCATCTATCGTCTCAGTATCCAAATCACCACGACGAGCTGCACAACCCTCCGTTTTGGATCCGGGAACTCTTTGATCAGTCCCACGACCACGACTTCGAACATCCAAATAAGCAAAATCAGCCCAAATCGTTGATCGACTTCTGGCGTCAAGGAGGTGACTTAGCGTTCATCACATATCCGGGTTCTGGAAATTCTTCCACTCCAGCTGCCGGAAGAGGTGGAAGACGAGGCAAGAATCGCGGGGCTGGTCGGCCAGACACCTCCACAAATGATGCCAACGCCGCCCCTACAGTGGACCGCGCAACCTGGACAGACGCTCGGCAGACGTTTTTCGAAGAGACATGTGGAGCCCGGGCCATACCGCCAGCTCCTACCACAAATCGAAACATTGACCAACTTCTCCGCGACTCACAAATGTGGAATATGTCCAAGGCCGAACGAGATCGTTTCAATGCACGTTTAAATCAAGGAATGCTTGAAGGGGCTCAACAGGAACAGCTGGAGGAATTCGAGCGGTTGAAGGAGCGGCATTGCGAAGCCAGTGTGGAATGGAAGGAAATCCAGGATAAGGTATGGTCGCTTTGAGTACGCACAACGAGCCAGAAGAAATACTCAATCTTACCTACAGACGAAGCTCGAGGTCCTAGCCAATGCCGTCATCATCGGTTGCACCACGAACGGTATGGGTATTCTTTCCCCTTTGCTTGGTATGGGTAACCTCAATCGGGATACTTTCCAGGCGCTGCCAAGTTGACTGAGCTGCTGAGAAGCGTGGCACCTCGAGTACTCTTAGTGGAGGAAGCGGGTCAAGTGCTTGAAGCTCACATCCTCGCCAGTGGGTTTCTAAACATGGAAATCAGTGGTTGAGTGCTAAATCCATGCTTTTAGGTCTGGTCCCTTCGATTCAACACATGATCTTGATCGGTGACCCCCTTCAGCTGAGACCTACGATCGAGAACTACCGTGAGCTTGGTGCCCTCGGAGCGATTTCTGGATGCTGAGCCAACTATTTCCAGAAATCTCCGCCGATAACCCTGGTATCGGTCAGCTTTATCGATTCGACCGGTCACTAATGGAAAGATTATCCGACTCGGGCCTTCGCATGTCTCGTCTGGATGTACAACGCCGAATGCGCCCGGAAGTTTCGGAACTCATACGGTAGGTGTTTACAAGCTTGTTGCATGCTTATCGACTGACTGTACCACCCAGCTGCACCTTATATCCATCCCTGATTGACAATGACGCTGTGAAGGCCCGACCCTCGATCCGAGGCATGGCAAAGGATGTCTTTTTCTTAGATCACCGCCATGCGGAGGGCGGTGCCGGAGAAGAATCTGTCTCGAAGACAAATACCTTCGAAGTTAACATGATTAAAGATCTCGTCCTACATTTACTGAGGTACTTTCCATCGGTGCCTGCCGTTTCGTCCAGCTGACGCTCACACTGTAATAGGCAAGGAGCATACACCGAAGCTGGAGACATTGTAGTTCTTTGTGCATATCTTGGGCAACTTGTGCAAGTCCGCAAGGCCCTAGCTGGCGAAGTTATGACTGTGGTAGATGAAAGAGACGCCGCACAGCTGGTAGATCATCGAGACGAAGACGATGTAGCTGGTATCTTCGAAGCAACCGTGCAGCAGGTCAACATCAGCAGTCGTGTGTAAGTCGGACTGCCTGGGCGTGGACCACTCATCTAAACCCTGAAATCGATGCATTATAGTCTGTTGAGAACCGTTGACAACTTCCAAGGTAGTTGCTTCTGTTCATCATCTAGAGATAAACTGAAGGAGTGTTTTTCTAGGCGAAGAAGGGCGAGTGGTCATTCTTTCGCTAGTTCGAAACTCCGGCGGGAATCCAGCAGCGAGCAAAGGAATCGGTTTCTTGAAGGTTAGTCGACAGCCCGCTAGCCTACTTTCATTCCTCTTAAAAATCTCTACTTCCCCAGTCTAAAAACAGGACCAACGTCGCCCTTTCTCGCGCCAAAGAGGGAATGTACATCCTTGGAAATGCCGACGACCTCGCTCGGAGCGAGATGTGGTCCGGGGTGATCGCGGAGTTGAAACGCCAAGAAGCAATAGGCCCTGCTTTACCGATCTCCTGCTATAGGCACCCTCAAAGCGTAACCCTCATCAATGGACCCGGCCAGATAGCACTCCATGCGCCAACTGGTGAGGCTGGTCGCACCTCAGATACCCCCGTGTCAAACGGGACCCTGTTACTAAGTAATATCTTTTTTTTTCGGTTCAGGCGGGTGTCTCCTCCCATGCAATGCTAGACTAGACTGCGGACATCTCTGTCCATTGCAGTGCCACGTGGACGATCAAAATCATAGACGGGCGGACTGCAGGGCACAATGCCTTCGTATGTGCCCTCGCGGTCACCCATGCGATAAACTCTGCGCCGTTCCTTGTGGGAAGTGTGAATTCCCCGTCATAATGCCACTCGCTTGCGGTCATACCCTTCACGGCCAATGGTACGTCGAGTCGCTAGAGAGAGATTGACTGAACTGACCGGACCTCTCAGCTGGCAAATGGATCACCTAGAAGATATCCGTTGCAATGCACTCGTCACCAAAGCCATTCCAACATGCGGACACCCGGTTGAAGTCGCTTGCTCAGTCGATCCTCGCTCACTGCAGTGCCAATCACGATGTGACCTAGCCATGGCCTGCTGTTCCAAATCGTGCGGCGCACGTTGCTCCGAATGCCAGGCCTTAAATCACCGAGTTGATCGCAACGGGTATATTAAACGTCGGCGGCATGCAAGGCATCCATGCGGGCGAGATCTTCGCTGTCAGCATCAGTGCGGAGGAGATTGCTCAGAAGAGCATGATTGTTCTGATATCCTTTGTCAAGAGCCTTGTCGCCAAGTTTGTAGCCATCACGCCTGCAAACGTGCCTGTTCTGAGCCGTGCGTACCATGTATGGAACCTTGCGACTGGGCGTGCGACCATCATGCTTGCCCGGTTGTATGTAGCGCGGTGAGTCCGAGTGTCTCGACCAGTCTCGTCTTCGGGCTGAACCTTCTCGATAGCCTTGCGCCCGTTTACCCTGTGATTTACGCTGTAATGGCACTCTGTCCTGTGGTCACCCTTGTCCTTCTGGTGGGTGATTATTCAAGCCGTGAATTTGTTCTATTCTGATGTTGGCGGGCGGCTAGTTTGCGGAGAGCCGTGCGAGATCCAGATATGTCCGACCTGTGCTCCGGACAATGTCAAGTCTCAAGTCGTCGACTTCATCATGCAGAGTTCGCTCAGCGATGTGGACCTTGAGGGGGATGGGCTGGACAGCAAGTTGATCACTCTCGAATGCGGTCACGTGTTCACTGTGGAGACCCTGGACGGGATTTGCGAGCTTGCATCATACTACAAGACGGAAGGCGAGCGTTGGCTGCAGCTCGCCCAGCCACCTAAAGGACTACAGAAGCCTCCTGTCTGCCCGCTTTGTCGTGCTCCTATCAAAACCAGGCGGTACGGAAGGATTCTGAAACGGGTGGATCTAGACATGTCCGAACAGGTAAGGACACTTTGCCTATCAGAGCCCTTGACTAAATACTCACCAAATGTCCTTCAGAATGTTGCGAACAAATGTCGAAGCACGTTGCGTCAAGTGAGCGATCAGGTTTCAGCATTCAGTACTGGGGATCAAGCTGTCGACAATATGGAGCGCGAATTGAGAGACCTTCCATGGGACGCATTCATGACACCCGACACTGGCTCTGTAGGTTCCACCGCCCCGGTTGATTGTAAAATCATTCCGAAAGGCGAATCACTCCCGGTCAAGTCAGCGCGGTTCGGCTCCCAGATCAAGGATCGTCACCAATTGCCAGAAGCCCTCGCTGTAGCGTGGAACAACGCAGTCAAAGGCGCACTTCGAGCCTATGATCAAGCTTGCGCCGTTGCCTCCACAAACTCGGCGCATGTCCGCGTATGGGAGGCCGCAGTCGCTACTCTCCACCATCGCTACATGGCCACGCCGCACTTGCTTGAGGGATTGTCGCTGTCCTTTACCGTCGAAGAAGCGGCATTAAAGAAAGCGAGGAAAGATTGTGGAGCTTCGTCGACACCAAAAGCAGATCAACGCTTCCGAGTCGAAGGATGCTGGGCCACAATTCACATCCGCTTTCTCCTTGTTCAAGCCGCCCAAGGCATCTCAGAACACCTTCGGAGAAAGGGCCTCGATGCATTGGTTCGCACTCAGTGGGCAGATTTTATCGCCTATATGCTATCCTCCATTCGACGGGACACAGCGCTCACCTTGGAGATCGCAGAGAAGTCTCGATCCTATCGCCAAGTTCTCAAGACGGTGGTGCTCATGATGGAAGCAGAATTCCAGACATTCAGCCATCACTTGGGACGCCAAAGAAACGGTATGCTTCTAAAGGAGTTTGAGCACGAAGCGAAGACGGGATACAAGGCAGCTCAGGCCGAAAAGGCTTCTCAAGCGGATAGATATCGCCTCTTCATGGCCCAAGGTCACCAGGACAATGAGTGGCTCGTTGAGAACTTCATTGAGCCCGCGCAAGGGGTCATCGACAAATGGGCCAAGTTGAGGCAGCAGCTGAAGAAGGGTGTCGTCTACACGGAAGTGTCCGATCAAGAAAAACGGGATGTTCTCAAAGCATTTATGAGCGGATTCTTGGGATTCAGTGAGTTTGAAAGCCGTCTCTAGTGTTCAAGGCGTTTAAGTCTCTTCCCCCAAAGGCACTCGTGGACATTTCTACCAATGTCCCAACGGACACGTTTATGTTATAACTGAGGTACCCCCTTCATTTCACTGCCTGTCTTCCCCTGATCCTGACTTATCTCCCGTTCTCAGTGCGGTGGTGCGATGGTTGAATCGAGGTGCCCCGAATGCGGTTGTGCCATCGGAGGCCGCGACCATACATTGAACAACACAAACACGCGAGCCATGGACTTCGAAAACATTGCAAGGCAAGAAGGTCTTGGGGACAGCCCGTTCAGGTGGGGTCGAGGCGCTTAGAGTTGCCAAAGGATATGTCTGCAAAGATTACAACTTCGATGTCTGTCGTCTTGTGTAATGAATTGAAATGTCGACCACTTGTTCGGGTCTCTTGAACTTTCGGTCCATACTGATAAAACTTTCCAGCTGCTACCGAACATCAGTAGGAATGATCGAGGGGACTTGAATAAGAGCTTTATGCCTTGATTATACTGATAACGCGGTGTCCCAGGGGGGTCACTCAGTGAAAGTGCATATTCGTCATTTGCCAATGGACCTGAGGGCCGGCAGTCGCTTCTCCCTTAGCTAGGTTACAAACGTACTTGAAAGTCACTAAGGAAACCTCACTCTGAACAATGGTTATGCAACGCGTTACCATCGACTAGCCCTCTCCGGTGCTGCTCTTTCCTTTTCTCCAGATAGTTCTTTACCGGCGCGTTTAAATGTGTTCGCGAAGCTCCGACGACGGCAAATGTGAATTCCCATCACGAAGTGCACGACAACCTCTTTAGGTTCTCATTGTTCGTAGTCTAAATTGCGTTACTGACACGATGTAGGTTAAGATACCGAGGCTCTCCATGTTACTTCCATCATAGCTAGCGTATGTTGGGATTTATAAAACCCACCTTCAAGCGGTCATGATGAAGCACGCGAGACACGTTTCGCATAATTTCTCAGTCAAACTGATATTAATACCGAGACACGTAAATCCTAAACGTGGATCTAGTTGGCCAACGGCGGCGAGAAACAGGAAGCGGTCAGGTGGAGGCTTTCATAAGCCACTGTGTGAAGTGGTGCCTGGTATTGGGAACGCCATTTCGAATGACCGAATTTTCCTTCCTAGGACATAGTCGGACCCATCTACCGCCATCCGCGTCCCCGCCTGACTTTCATCAGTATGTGTCCGGTATTAAATTGGGTATCGCCAACGCGCGCAGTGAATGGCTGCAGATTATGAAATCGCATTTTCTACCGGGATTCGGGTAACGAAAGCGATCTTACCTCATGGTTCCAGAAAAGGAAATATCTTGGACCTCCTCCAGCTGAATGAACCGGAACAGAAGCCGATTACTCGACCTTTCCTGCAAAATCGTCAGTTCAAACACGAGGCGTATCTCGACCACCGCTCTCCCAACCCCACCTCCCTCAACATCACTAGACCACTAACACCCGTAACGTCGTCAGCGAGTGGCCAAGTTAAAGAATGCCACCCAAGCGTACCACCTGCCCTTTCCATCAGAGCGGTATCTGCCGCAAGGGTGACCGATGCAACATGTTGCATATTGGACCGCCAGGAGCCGCACAAGTCAGTCCTGCGCAGAGCAATTCGAACCGACGCGCCGGTCAAGCCGCGGCGAATGATACTTCGAACTCGGGGAATGCCAGCACGGCTGGGATGCCGCCGAATGCCTGCAAAGCGTTTTGGACCACCGGCGAGTGCGAGAGCATGTTCTCTTGCAGGTTTCGTCACGTGAAGGCTGGAGCCAGCACCCAGGAGCAAGAACCTCTTCCCCCGCCCCGCGTTGCCTTAAACAACGACGACGTCGCAGACGTGTCGAATCCTTTTACTGGCGCGTTACCTGGCGCTGCGCTTACACCCACTCAAGCACACAACCGCATCAGAGTATACCTCAGGCATGACTACGTTTTTCGGAGGTCTGATGATTATTATACATTCGTCTCGATCCTCCAGAGTGCAAATCCTCAGAACAACACTTGGGTACGTTTGAGCGCATTATTTGTCGTTTGGATTCCAGACTGAGCTCCACAATAACTAGTTCATTAAGGATGGGCAGGTGAGTCATCCGCCATCGTCTTAGCCATTATGGAAGCCTAATGCGATACACGCTGTTCTAAAGGAATTTTTGCAATTAATGGGTGATGTAAGGCCGCGTCACGTTGGTACATAACATCGTTTCTCAATCCTTTACTAGCCCTCAGGCAATGGAATTCGCCGCATTCAAGAGGTTCTCGCCCATCAAAACGTCTCCGCAGAGGCCGATCTCGGTCGAAATACCCTATCCTTTCAACGCGGCTATCTCCCGGTGCTCGCAGTGCGTGTGGTGTGCCAGTCCACCAAGGGACGGGTTTTGACGCGTTCTATTTAGTATTTGTCCTCCGAATTCGTCATTCGAAGTACCATCCAAACGAACGTCAAGTGAGCATTGAACCTGTATCCGAGGCCTCGGCCACGACTCACATAGAACCTCCAGTGCATTGTATGGTCTCATCAATAACAACCTCGATCATGTAGCCCTCACGATCGATAGATGTATGGAAAGCTGCATGGCGCGACGTTCTTTCGATGAACCGTGGAATTCACAAAGTGGACTGCACGTCTTCAAAGCACTCATCACCGCCTTATACGAGTGAAGATGCTTGACTATTTTATTGTTTATGTTGGTCTAAAGATCTTTTTGTCGCCAGATATGTCAAGCGCTTCAAACCAACTGGGCATTCAGACAATCTCACGACCCTCATCCGCAACCTCGTCCGATGGCTCAACCAATGGGGAACGGCAATATGCTCATCTCGTTACACATTTACCGACAGTATTGTCGACCTCCCTGTCGATCAGCGCCAGCACACGGTCGATCAGCTGAAGAAGTCAATAAAGCCGTTGGTCGATCTCATCGAACGCTCGGAAGCCACAACACGACGAGTGCGGCAAGACCCTCGGAGACCAGCGGAAAGGGACCCAGTCGCCAGACAAAAAGGATACTTGCTTCAGATGCAACTCACATATCAACCTCCGGGAGAGCTTCGAGAGGGCGGCCCTCAACACGAAAACGATCATGCGTCCATCAAGGACATCCGAATAGTTCCTCCCCACTCCGAATTAGTCTCAACGGCCCCAACGTACCTCCCCGGAAACGTAGGGGGAGCACCGCACCATCTTCCGTCGGAGAGCATGGAGAGATTGCTGGACATTCAGTTCCGGCTTCTGAGGGAAGAGCTAATGTAGGTTCATCGTCGTTATTAGGTTGACGAAATTCTAACGTTCCCAACAGCGCTCCTATCCGAGCCTCTATTGGCGCAATTCTCGACGACCTGGCAAAGCCTCCCAATGAGAAGACCGTATTAAGCGAACTGATCAAGAATAATGGGGGTCTGTACAAATGCGAGCAAGATCGAGACTCGATCCGTTTTAGTCTCTACACGGATGCCAAATTCGGACTGATGGCATGCGACAGGCGAGGCATTTCGGTCGAGCTCGACTTCGACGCTCCACCTGGAGACGCCCGCCACAAGACTCAGGCCAAACGTACGACGTACTGGGAAAGTGTTGGGAAGAAACGCTTGACGCAAGGTGGGCTGGTCGCTCTTATCTGGAAAGTCGACGGCGGTCCGTTGCGAGTATACCTGGGCGTTATATCCAGCTCGTTCAAGGACCTCCTCGAGAGCACCAAGAAGCAAGAAAAAAGGGTGAAGGTCCGAGTGTCGTTTTTTGATGCCGAAGTGGAGCTTCGTATTCTCCGACGACTTCAAAAGTCTCAGATGGGGCGGAAGGAAACCATGATCCTCATCGAATCCCCCGCCATGTTCGAATCTGTTCGCCCCTTTCTAGAAACTCTCAAGGCCCAAGAACCGACTTCGATTCCCTTCTCCGACTACCTTCCCCTCTTCGACTCTGGGGACCTCAGCCAAATCAGGGTCGCACCTCCGGCCTATGTTCATCCTCAGTTCAACTTTGACCTTAGCAGTCTGTTCGATCGACCAAGGGATCTCCTTCTTCGTCCTCATGACCCCAACTCTGTTGCAAGAGCTCGTACTATTCTGAGGCAAAAGAGTCGTCTGGATGATACACAAGCTGAGGCCATGGTGGACGCTTTGACCTCGGAAGTGTCACTGATCCAAGGGTAGGTCGCTTCGTTTACAGGGGATCCATTACTAATTAGATCGTGCGTAGACCTCCAGGAACGGGAAAGGTTAGAATCGTCTCCGCCCCGTACGCTTGAGTACTTGGCACTGACAGGGAAACAATAGAGTTATACAGGCATCGAAATTCTCCGCGTCCTTATTGCAAACAAAATTCGGCCAATTTTGCTCATTGCTTTTACCAACCACGCTCTCGACAACATTATCGTGAGAGTCCTCGAAAAGAATATAACAGACCAGATCGTTCGATTGGGTTCACGCTCAGCTGACGAAACTGTCGCGGAACTATCCTTGGACAATATCTTGATGAATGCCAACAAAGCCCGCAGAGATCGAGCCTCAGGAAGAGCCTATGCAGAGATGAAACGTGCCGAAGAAGCCATGAAGGATTTTATGAATGAGATCATTGGAGAGAAGAGTCGACCGGTCCAGCTCGATAATTATTTATTGTCCCAGTATCCACTTCACCACACCGAACTGCATAATCCTCCGTCTTGGATTCAAGAGCTCTTTGATCAGTCGAAACATGACCACGACTACAAACATTCAAATAGGCAAAATCAGCCCAAGTCGTTGGTCGACTTCTGGCGTGAAGGCGGTGACTTGGCCTTCATCACATACACGACTCCAAAAGCGGGATCCGGAAGCTCTTCCTCGCCTTCTGCCGGGGGAGGTACTGGCCGGGACAAGAATCGCGGGGCCGCTCGGTCGGACACTGCTGCAAATGATGCTAACCCAATCCCTGCAATGGATCGCAAAACCTGGTCCGACGCTCGGCAGTCATTTTTCGAGAAAATCTGTGGATCCCGGGACATACCCCCTCCTCCGACCACAAATCGAAGCGTCGACCAACTTCTCCAGGACCACGAGATATGGAACATGTCAAAGGGCGAACGAGATCGTTTGAACATACGGTTAAATCAGGGAATGCTGGAAGGCACCCAACAGGAGCAACTGGAAGAATTTGAGCGGTTGAAGGAGCGACATCGCGAAGTGAGTGTGGAATGGAAGGAAATCCAAGATAAGGTATGGCTGTTTTTTAGCAACGCGAAACCCGTTGGATAAATGCTCAATCTTACATACAGTCAAAGCTTGAGGTTCTTGCCAACGCTGTCATTATCGGTTGCACCACAAACGGTACGGAAATTCTTCCCCCCTACCTGACCAGGGGTATCTTACTCTAGATGCCCTCTAGGTGCCGCTAAGTTGACGGAGCTGTTGAGGAGTGTGGCACCTCGAGTACTCTTGGTAGAGGAAGCGGGTCAAGTTCTCGAAGCGCACATTCTCGCAAGTGAGTTTCCGAACGGGTCAAGCAAGAGCTGAGCGCTAAACCCTAGGTTTAGGTCTGGTTCCTTCCATTCAACATATGATCTTGATTGGCGATCCACTTCAGCTGAGACCTACGATCGAGAGCTACCGTAAGCTTGATGCCCTCGAACGATTTCTCGATGCTGAGACAACTATCTCTAGAACTCTCCGCCGACAACCCTGGTATCGGTCAGGTTTACCAACTCGACCGATCACTCATGGAAAGATTGTCCTCCTCTGGCCTCCGCATGTCTCGTCTGGATGTACAACGCCGAATGCGACCAGAGGTTTCGGAACTGATACGGTCGGTGTGCCTCTGCTCCTTGGATGCTTACCAACTAACCTTGTCGCTCAGTTGCACCCTATATCCATCCCTGATCGACAACGACACCGTAAAGGCACGGCCTTCGATCCGAGGCATGGCAAAGGATGTCTTTTTCTTAGATCACCGCCATGGAGAGGGCGGCGCTGGAGAGGAATCTGTCTCCAAGACAAACACCTTCGAAGTTAACATGATCAAAGATCTCGTCCTACATTTATTGAGGTACTTTCCATCGGTGCTTGCCGTTTTGCGGAGCTGACGCTTGCACTTCGATAGGCAAGGAGCATATACCGAAACTGGGGACATTGTAGTTCTTTGCGCATATCTCGGGCAACTTGTTAAAATCCGCAAAGCGCTAGCTGGCGAAGTTATGACCGTGGTCGATGAAAGAGATGCCGCACAGCTGGTAGATCATCGAGATGAAGACGATGTAGCTGGTATTTTCGAAGCAACCGTGCAGCAGGTCAAAATCAGCAGTCGTGTGTAAGTCGGACCGCCTGGGCGTGGACAACTCATCTAAACCCTGAAATCGATGCATTATAGTCTGTTGAGAACCGTTGACAACTTCCAAGGTACTTGCTTCTGTTCGCCACCTAGAGATTATCTAAAAGGGTTCCTCTAGGCGAGGAAGGGCGGGTGGTAATTCTTTCGCTAGTCCGGAACTCCGGCGGAAACCCAGCAGCAAGCAGAGGGATTGGTTTCTTGAAGGTTAGTCAACAGCTGCTGGTCGACTTTCATTGATATTCAATCTCTCGTCTCCAAGTCTAAAAACAGGACCAACGTTGCCCTGTCTCGTGCCAAAGACGGAATGTACATCCTTGGAAATGCCGACGACCTCGCTCGGAGTGAAATGTGGTGCGGGGTGATCGCAGAATTGAAACGTCAAGACGCAATAGGCCCTGCAATCTCGATCGCCTGTTATAGGCACCCCCAAAATATTACGCCTATCAATGCTCCTGGTCAGATAGCGCTCCATGCCCCAACTGGTGAGAATGGCCGCAACCCACTCAGCCCTACGTTGGAACTGTCTCCGTTACTGAATAAATATCATTCTCGGTTCAGGCGGTTGTCTCCTCACATGCAACGCTAGACTGGATTGCGGACATCTTTGTCCACTACAGTGTCATCTCGACGACCAGAATCACAGATCGGCAAACTGCAGGGCACGATGCCTTCGAATGTGCGCTCGCGGTCACCCTTGCGATAAGCTCTGCGCCGTACCTTGTGGAAAATGTCAATTCCCTTCTAACGCGAACCTCCCTTGCGGTCATTCCATCCGTTTGAAATGGTATGTAAAGCCGCTTGAGAGAGACTACCTGAACTGAGCAAAACTCTCAGCTGGCAAGTGGATTTCCCGTCAGACACCCCTTGCGAAGAGCTCGTTGCAGGAACCATACCGCCATGCGAGGAACAATGCCTTCGTACGTGCGCTCGCGGTCATCCATGCAACAAGCTCTGCAACACACCTTGCGGAAAATGTCAATCCCCCGTCAACGCGAAACGCGCTTGCGGTCATTCCATTCGTTTGCAATGGTACGTGAAGCAGCTTGAGAGAACTAGACTGAACTGAACGAAACTCTCAGCTGGCAAGTGGATTTCCCGTCAGACACCCCTTGCGAGGAACTCGTTGCAGGGACCATACCGCCATGCGAGGCACAATGCATTCGTACGTGCGCTCGCGGTCACCCTTGCAACAAGCTCTGCACCGCACCTTGTGGAAAATGTCAACTCTTCGTCAAAGGGCAACGCCCTTGCGGTCATTACATCCGTTTGCAATGGTATGTGAAGCAGCTTGAGAGAGACTATCTGAACTGAACAAAACTCTCAGCTGGCAAGCGGATTTCCCACTAGATACCCCTTGCAAAGAGCTCGTCACAAAGGCCATTCCAACATGCGGACATCCAGTTGAAGTCGCTTGCTCAGTCGATCCTCGTTCGCTGCAGTGTCAATCACGATGTGACCTAGCCATGCCCTGCTGTTCCAAATCGTGCGGCGCACGTTGCTCCGAATGCCAGGCCTTGAACCACCGAGTTGAGCGCAACGGGTATATTCAACGCCAGCGGCATGCTAGGCATCCATGCGAGCGAGATCTTCGCTGCCAGCATCAGTGCGGAGGAGATTGTTCAGAAGAGCATGATTGTTCTGATATATTCTGTCAAGAGCGTTGTCGCCAATTTTGTAGCCATCACGCCTGCAAACGTGCCTGTTCTGAGCCGTGCGTGCCATGCATGGAGCCTTGCGACTGGGCGTGCGACCATCATGCTTGCCCGGTTGTCTGTAGCGCGGTGAGTCCGAGTGTCTCGACCAGTCTCGTCTTCAGGCTGAACCTTCTCGATAGCCTTGCGCCCGTTTACCCTGTGATTTACGCTGTAATGGCACTCTGTCCTGTGGTCACCCTTGTCCTTCTGGTGGGTGATTAATCAAGCCGTGAATTTGTTCTATTCTGATGTCGGCGGGCGGCTAGTTTGCGGAGAGCCGTGCGAGATCCAGATATGTCCGACCTGTGCTCCGGACAATGTCAAGTCTCAAGTCGTCGACTTCATCATGCAGAGTTCGCTCAGCGATGTGGACATTGGTGGTCGTGGACTGGATAGCATGCTCATCACTCTCGAATGCGGTCACGTGTTCACTGTTGAGACGCTTGACGGGCTTTGCGAGCTTGCCTCGTACTATAAGAAGGTAGGCAAGCGTTGGCTGCAGCTTGCCACTCCACCTCAGGGACTACAGAAGCACCCACTTTGTCCGCTTTGTCGAGTTCCCATCAAAAGCAACCGGTACGGTAGAATGCTGAAACGTGCGGATCTAGACTTGTCCGAACAGGTCAGAGCGTTTTCCCTGTCAGCGCCTTATTGACTAACCATTGGTCGAACATTATTTAGAACGTTGCGAACAAATGTCGAAGCGCGTTGCGTTATGTGAGCGATCACGTCTCAGCGTTCGGCAATGGGGATCCCGCTGTCAAAAGTGTGAAACGCGAATTGAGATCCCTTCCATACGACGCATTCACCGTGCCCGATGGCCTTTCAGCAAGTTCCATCGCATCCGTCGATTTCGAGGTCATTCCGAATGGCGAGCCAGTTCCAGTCGCGTCAGCGCGATTTGGCTCCCAGATCAAAGATCGTCACCAATTACCAGAAGCCCTCGCTGTGGCCTGGAACAACGCAGTCAGTGGTATTCTCCAAGCTTATGATCAAGCCTGCGCTGTTGCCTCAACAAACTCGGCGCATGTACGCGCGTGGGAGGCTGCAGTCGCAACCCTTCGTCACCGCTACACGGTTGAACCACCCATACTGGAGGAACTGTCTCCATCCTTCACCTTTGACGAAGCAGTATTAAAGAGAGCGAAGAAAGATTGCGGCGCTTCATCAACACCAAAGGCAGACCAACGCTTCCGAGTTGAAGCATGCTGGACAACCATTCATATCCGCTTTCTCCTCATTCATGCCGCCCAAAGGATCTCTGATCACCTCCAGAGGAAAGGTTTGAACCCATCCAAGGTTTTCATCTGCTGGGAAAATTTCATTACCTATATGCTATCTTCGATCCGACGCGACGCGGCACTCACCTTGGAAACCGCAGAAAAGTCTCGATCATATCGCCAAGTTGTCAAGACTGCGATCCTCGCAATGGAAGCCGAGTTCCAGACTTTTAGTCACCAATTGGGGTTGCAAAGAAACAGCATGCTGCTGAAAGAGTTCGAACATGAAGCCAGGGAGGGTTACGAAGCAGCTCGAGCGGAGAAGGTCTCTCAGGCAAACCGGTATCGCCTCTTCGTGGCGCAGGGTCACAGAGATAACAGGTGGCTTGTCAAAAACTTTATGGAGCCCGCACAAAGGATCATCGACAGATGGGTCAAGTTGATCCTTCAGCTTAAAAAAGGTGTCGTCTACGCCCAAGCCTTGACCGAGCAAGAAAAGGAGGATATTCTCAAAACATTTATCCATCGATCCTTAGTATCTAGTGAGTTTGAGGACCTGCCTATGGTGTACAACGCGCTGAGGGAATGCCTAAAAGATACTCGTGGACATTTCTACCAATGCTCCAATGGGCATGTGTACAGCATGGCTGAGGTATTTCGTTCCCTCGTCTAGCCATTCGACCCTCCCGCTGACGAAGTTAATAATCATCCTTAGCGTGGAGATGCTGTGGTAGAATCGAGGTGTCCCGAATGTGGTTGTGCTGTCGGCGGTCGTCGCCGTACCTTACACAGAACTGGCACAAATACGCGAGCTATGGACCTTGAAAACCTCGCTCGGTAGGAAGGTCTAGCAGACGGCCCATTCGAGCGGAGTGGCGCGTGAATTGTATTAGTGAATTAAAAACGGACGTGTATTTCGAGTAAACTGGGGGATTGCGAGCGCATTCTAAACTACAACGCAATTCTCATGGAGGTGCAACGGCTCGAGGCGCGAATTAGAGCTAAGACTACTTTGGATCATACAGTTCAGTGATTGCGAGGTCTCGAGATGACAAAAGCGACGAGTTTTGATAAAGCGAGACAAATGATCGAGATATTTCATGCCCGGCGGAGGTAGGAGAGCATGGGTGCGGTGCAAGTCAGGCTGCGTCGCGGCTTGAGCCTCTGCGCCTGGCGCCACGGCGATTCGCGGTGGGGGTGGGTAGATAGTCCCACGCCCTGCCCACTTAGGACTTGATCTCATGAGCAACCAACGACAGAACCTTCCCGCCTAGAGCAAAGTCGGGCAGATATATCACCATCCGTGTCTCCGCTCGACTTTCACGAGTATGCGTCCGGGATCAACTTGGGTATCGCCGAAGCAGTGAATGGCTGTAGATTATAAAATCGTATTTTCTACCCGGAGTCAGGAACCGACGAGGATCTCTCTCGTGGTTCCATAAAGGGAATCTTGCGGACCTCCTCCAATTGAATGAACCGGGCTAGAAGCCGATTACCCGAACCTTCCTAAAGTGTATTCCCGACCGCCCCTCTCTTAAAGCCGGAAAGGTCCTCCTTCCTCAACATTACTCGACGACTAACCACCCCGCAAAGTCGTAACCGAGTGCCCAAGTTAAAGAATGCCACCCAAGCGCATCATCTGCCCTTTATATCAGAGCGGTAGCTGCCGGAATGACCTATGCAATATGTTGCATATTGTTCCGCCAGAACGCTCGGAAGCCACACGAGGAGCGCAGCAAGAAACTTGGAGGCCAGCGGAAAGGGACCCCGCCGCCACACAAAAAGGATACTTGCCTCAAATGCTAATCCCATATCAACCGCCGGGAGAGCTTCGAGAGGGGGGGCCCCAACACGAAAACGATCATACGTCCATCAAGGACATCCGAGTCGTTCCTCCCCATTCCGAATTAGTCTCAACGGCCGAAACTTACCTCCCAGGAAATATAAGGAAAGCACCGCACCATCTTCCGTCGGAGAGCATGGAGAGATTGCTGGACATTCAGTTCCGGCTTCTGAGGGAAGAGCTGATGTAGGTTCACCATCGTTCCTAGGTTGACGAAATTCTAAAGTTCCCAACAGCGCTCCTATCCGAACTTCTATCGGCGCAGTTCTCGACGACCTGGCGAAGCCTCCTGATGAGAAGACCGCGTTAAGCGAACTGATCAAGAATAATGGAGGCTGGTACAAGTGCGAGCAAGATCGAGACTCGATCCGTTTCAGTCTCTACACGGGTGCCAAATTTGGACTGATGACATGCGACAGACGAGGCATTTCGGTCGAGCTCGACTTCGACGCTCCGCCCGGAGACGCCCGGCACAAGGCTCAGGCCAAACGTACGGCTTACTGGGAAAGTGTTGGGAAGAAACGCTTGACGCAAGGTTGGCTGGTCGCCCTCATCTGGAAAGCCGACGGTAGTCCGTTACGAGTGTACCTGGGCGTTATATCCAGCTCGTTCAACGAACTTCTCGAGAGCGCCAAGGAGCAAAAAAACAGGGTGAAGGTTCGAGTGTCATTTTTTGATGCAGAAGTGGAGCTTCGTATTCTCCGACAACTTCAAAAGTCTCAGATGGGGCGGAAGGAAATTATGCTCCTCATCGAATCTCCTACCATGTTCGAATCCATTCGACCCTTCCTCGAAACTCTCAAAGCCCAAGAACCGACTTCGATTCCCTTCTCCAACTACCTTCCTCTCTTCGACTCTGGGGACCTCAGCCAAACCAGGGTCGTACCTCCGGCCTATGCTCATTCTCAGTTCTACTTCAACCTTCGCAATCTGTTCGACCGACCGAGGCACCTACACCTTCGTCCTCATGACGAAAGCTCGGTCGCAAGGGCTCGGATTATTCTCAAGCAAGAGAGCCGTCTGGATGATTCACAAGCTGAGGCCATGGTTGATGCTTTGACGTCGGAAGTGTCGTTAATCCAAGGGTAAGTTGCTTTTCTTCCGAGGGGATCCATAGCTAACTGGATTTGTACGTAGACCCCCAGGAACCGGAAAGGTAGGACTCGTTATTTCATTCGTTTGAGTCCTCATAGTTGATCTTGAAACGGCAGAGTTATACAGGCATCGAAATCCTTCGCGTCCTCATATCAAACAATATTCGGCCAATTTTACTCATCGCTTTCACCAATCACGCTCTCGACAACATTATTGTCAAACTCCTCGAAAAGAATATCACGAAAAAGATTGTTCGATTGGGTTCACGCTCCGCCGACGAAACCGTCGCTAAACTCTCGTTGGACAAGATTTTGATGAACATCAACCAGGCTCGCAACGACAGAGCTCAAGGACGAGCCTATGGAAATATGAAACGTGCCGAAGAAGCCATGAAATACTTTATGGACGAGATCGTAGGGGAGAAGAGCCGACCAGTCCAGCTGGATATCCATCTATCGTCTCAGTATCCAAATCACCACGACGAGCTGCATAACCCTCCGTTTTGGATCCAGGAACTCTTCGATCAGTCCCACGACCACGACTTCGAACATCCGAATAAGCAAAATCAGCCCAAGTCGTTGGTCGACTTCTGGCGTCAAGGGGGTGACTTAGCGTTCATCACATATACGGGTTCTGGAAATTCTTCCGCTGCAGCTGCCGGCAGAGGTGGAAGGCGAGGAAAGAATCGCGGGGCTGGTCGACCAGACGGCTCTGCCAACGCCGCCCCTATAGTGGACCGCGCAGCCTGGACAAACGCTCGGGAGACGTTTTTCGAAGAGATGTGTGGATCCCGGGCCATACCCCCAGCTCCTACCACAAGTCGAAACATTGACCAACTTCGGCGTGACTCACAAATGTGGAATATGTCAAAGGCCGAACGAGATCGTTTCAATGCACGGTTAAATCAGGAGATGCTTGAAGGGGCTCAACAGGAGCAGCTAGAAGAATACGAGCGGTTGAAGGAGCGGCATCGCGAAGCGAGTGCGGAATGGAACGAAATCCAGGATAAGGTATGGCCGCTTTGAGTACATACGACGAGCCCGAAGAAATTCTCAATTTTGCCTACAGACAAAGCTCGAGGTCCTTGCCAATGCTGTTATCATCGGTTGCACCACGAACGGTATGAATATTCTTTCCCCTCTGCTTGGTATGGGTAACCTTAATCGGAATGCATTCCAGGCGCTGCTAAGTTGACTGAGCTGCTGAGAAGCGTGGCCCCTCGAGTACTCTTAGTGGAGGAAGCGGGTCAAGTACTCGAAGCCCACATCCTCACCAGTGAGTTTCTAAACAGGGAAATCAGCGGTTGAGCGCTAAATCCATGTCTTTAGCTCTGGTTCCTTCCATTCAGCATATGATCTTGATTGGTGATCCACTTCAGTTAAGACCTAGGATCGAGAACCACCGTAAGCTCGATACTCGAAGCGATTTCTCGATGCTGAGACAACTATCTCCAGAACTCTCCGCCGATAACCCTGATATCGGCGAGGTTTACCAACTCGACCGATCACTCATGGAAAGATTGTCCTCCTCTGGCCTCCGCATGTCTCGTCTGGATGTACAACGCCGAATGCGACCCGAGATTTCGGAACTGATACGGTCGGTGTGCCCCTGTTCGTTGCATGCTTACCAACTGACCTTGTCACTTAGTTGCACCCTATATCCATCCCTGATCGACGATGACACTGTAAAGGCACGGCCTTCGGTCCGAGGCATGGCAAAGGATGTCTTTTTCTTAGATCACCGCCATGCTGAGCGCGGCGCTGGAGAGGAATCCGTCTCGAGGACAAATATTTTCGAAGTTAACATGATCAAAGATCTCGTCCTGCATTTACTAAGGTACTTTCCATTGGTGCTGGCCGTTTTGCCGAGCTGACGCTCGAGCTCCGATAGGCAAGGAGCATACACCGAAACCGGAGACATAGTAGTTCTTTGCGCATATCTTGGGCAACTCATTGAAATCCGCAAGGCGCTAGCTGGCGAAGTTATGACCGTGGTTGATGAAAGAGATGCTACACAGCTGGTAGATCATCGAGACGACGACGATGGAGCTGGTAGTCTCGAGGCAACCGTGCAGCAGGTCGAAATCAGCAGTCGTGTGTAAGTTGGGCTGCCTGAGCGTGTGCTGCTCATCTAAGCCCTTGTATGGATGCATTATAGCCAGTTGAGAACCGTGGACAACTTCCAAGGTACTTGCTTCTGTTCGCCATCTAGAGATTATCTAAAAAGGCTCCTCTAGGCGAGGAAGGGCGAGTAGTAATCCTTTCGCTCGTTCGGAACTCCGGCGGGAACCCAGCAACGAGCAGAGGGATTGGTTTCTTGAAGGTTAGTCAGCAGCTGCCGGTCGACTTTCGTTGATCTTCAATCTCTCTTCTCCCAGTCTAAAAACAGGACCAACGTTGCCCTCTCTCGTGCCAAAGACGGAATGTACATCCTTGGAAATGCCTGCGACCTCGCTCGGAGCGAAATGTGGCGCGGGGTGATCGCAGAATTGAAACGTCAAGAAGCAATAGGCCCTGCTATCCCGACCGCCTGTTATAGGCACCCCGAAAATATAACGCCTATCAATGCTCCTGGTCAGATAGCGCTCCATGCCCCAACTGGTGAGAATGGCCGCAACCCACGCAGTCCTATGTCAGAACTGTCTCCGTTACTGAATAAATATCATTCTCGGTTCAGGCGGGTGTCTCCTCCCATGCAATGCTAGACTGGACTGCGGACATCTTTGTCCATTGCAGTGTCACCCGGATGACCAGAATCATAGACGGGCGGACTGCAGGGCACAATGCGTTCGTATGTGTACTCGCGGTCACCCATGCGATAAACTCTGCGCCGTTCCTTGTGGAAAATGTCAACTCTTGGTCAAAGGGAAACGCCCTTGCGGTCATTGGATCCGTTTGCAATGGTATGTGAAGCAGCTTGAGAGAACTAGACTGAACTGAACAAAGCTCTCAGCTGGCAAGTGGATTTCCCCTCAGACACCCTTCGCGAAGAACCCGTTGCAGGAACCATACCGCCATGCGAGGAACAATGCCTTCGTACGTGCGCTCGCGGTCACCCTTGCGATAAGCTCTGCACCGCACCTTGTGGAAAATGTCAACTCTTCGTCAAAGCGAAACGTCGTTGCGGTCATTACATCCGTTTGCAATGGTATGTGAAGCAGCTTGAGAGAGACTATCTGAACTGAACAAAACTCTCAGCTGGCAAGTGGATTTCCCACTAGATACCCCTTGCAAAGAACTCGTCACAAAGGCCATACCAACATGCGGACATCCGGTTGAAGTCGCTTGCTCAGTCGATCCTCGTTCGTTGCAGTGTCAATCACGATGTGACCTAGCCATGCCCTGTTGTTCCGAATCGTGCGCCGCACGTTGCTCCGAATGCCAGGCCTTGAACCACCGAGCTGATCCCAACGGGCATATTAAACGCCGGCGGCATGCTAGGCATCCATGCGGGCGGGGTCTTCGCTGCCAGCATCAGTGCGGAGGAGATTGTTCAGAAGAGCATGATTGTTCTGATATCTTCTGTCAAGAGCGTTGTCGCCAATTTTGTAGTCATCACGCCTGCAAACGTGCCTGTTCTGAGCCGTGCGTGCCATGCATGGAACCTTGCGACTGGGCGTGCGACCATCATGCTTGCCCGGTCGTATGTAGCGCGGTGAGTCCGAGTGTCTCGACCGGTCTCGTCTTCGGGCTGAACCTCTTCAATAGCCTTGCGCCCGTTTACCTTGTGATTTAGGCTGTAATGGTACTCTGTCTTGTGGTCACCCTTGTCCTTCTGGTGGGTGACTGTTCGTTCTCGCCTCTTTGTTCCATTCGCTCATGTCAGGGCACCGTTAGTTTGTGGAGAGCCGTGCGAGATCCAGACATGTCCTACCTGCGCTCCGGACGATGTCAAGTCTCAGGTCGTAGATTTCCTTACGCAAAGCTCACTCAGCGATGTAGACATTGGTGGTTGTGGACTGGACAGCAAGCTCATCACTCTCGAATGCGGTCATGTATTCACTGTGGAGACACTCGACGCGATTTGCAACCTTGCCTCGTACTATAAGAAGGCAGGCAAGCGTTGGCTGCAGCTTGCCACTCCACCTCAGGGACTACAGAAGCACCCACTTTGTCCGCTTTGTCGAGTTCCCATCAAAAGCAAGCGGTACGGCAGAATACTGAAACGTGCGTCTCTAGATTTGTCCGAACAGGTAAGAGCGCTTTCCCAGTCAGCGCCCTATTGACTAACGAGTTGCCGAACATTATTTAGAACGTTGCGAATAAATGTCGAAGCGCGTTGCGTCATGTGAACGATTACGTCTCAGCATTCAACGATGGAGATCCAGCTGTCAAAAGTGTGAAACGCGAACTGAGACACCTTCCATACGACGCGTTCACCGTTCCCGATGGCTTCGCTGCAAGTTCCACCGCATCCGTCGATTTCGAGATCATTCCGAAAGGCGAGCCAGTTCCAGTCGTGTCAGCGCGATTTGGCTCCCAGATCAAAGATCGTCACCAATTACCAGAAGCCCTCGCTGTAGCTTGGAACAACGCAGTCAGTGGTATTCTCCAAGCTTATGATCAAGCCTGCGCTGTTGCCTCAACAAACTCGGCGCATGTACGTGCGTGGGAGGCGGCAGTTGCGACGCTTCATCACCGCTACACGGTTGAACCGCCCCTACTGGAGGAATTGTCTTCACCCTTCACCTTCGACGAAGCGGTACTAGAGAGAGCGAAGAAAGATTGCGGCGCATCATCAACACCAAAGGCAGACCAACGCTTCCGAGTTGAAGCATGCTGGACAACCATTCATATCCGCTTTCTCCTCATTCACGCCGCCCAAAGGATCTCTGATCACCTCCGTAGAAAAGGTTTGAACGTATCCAAGGTTTACACTCGCTGGGAAGACTTCATTAGCTATATGCTATCTTCGATCCGACGCGACGCGGCATTCACCTTGGAAATCGCAGAAAAGTCTCGATCATATCGCCAAGTTGTCAAGACTGCGATCCTCGCGATGGAAGCCAAGTTCCAGAGTTTTAGTCACCAAGTGGGGCGGGAAAGAAACAGTCTGCTGCTGAAGGAGTTCGAGCATGAAGCGAGGGAGGGGTATGAAGCAGCTCGGGCGGAGGCGGCCTCTCAGGCAAACCGGTATCGCCTCTTCGTGGTTCAGGGCTACAAAAACGACACGTGGCTTGTCAAAAACTTTATGGAGCCCGCGAGAAGGATCATCGACCAATGGGTCATGTTGATCCCACAGCTCAGAAACGGTGTCGTCTACGCGGAAGTAGCCGGGCAAGATGTTCTCAAAACATTTATGAGCAGATTCTTAGGATCTAGTGAGTTTGAGGACCTGCTTCAAGTTATGGTATACAACGCGCTGAGAGAATGCCTATAAGATACTCGTGGACACTTCCTCCAATGCCCCAATGGGCATGTGTACAGTATGGCTGAGGTATTTCGTTCCCTCGTCTAGCCAATCGACCCTCCTGCTGACGTAATTAATAATCATCCTTAGTGTGGTGATGCGATGGTAGAATCGAGGTGTCCCGAATGTGGTTGTGCTGTCGGTGGTCGTCGCCGTACCTTACACAGAACTGGCGCAAATACGCAAGCCATGGACCTTGAAAACCTCGCTCGGTAGGAAAGTCTAGCAGACGGCCCATTCGAGCGGTGTCGCGCGTAATTTGTATTAGTGAAGTAAGAACGTAGTCGTATTCTAAGATGACATCTATAGAACCAAATCATGCTGCCTCATCGTGTGGTTCATTACGAGCTGGTTCATAGTCCGGCAACCACCTGACCGCTTGAGAAGTTATCCCAGTCAAATTAGGGTACTGCGGAGGTATTTTCGTGGAGTTTCAGAAGAGCAATGCAGCATGCGCCAATGGCACGTCATGGCCGAGCCTGCCCGTCTTCTCATGGTTGGTCCCAAAGTTGCTGACGTGCTTGAACCACGCTGAATAGAAACCCTTCCAAACAAAACTACACTGCCCGTTCCCAGCCACTACAACCTGCTAAGCTAGGTTCATAGTCAATCATACCTTTCCTCCAGCTCTTTCTAGGCTTAACTTCTTGTCCAAGCTCTCAAGACCGACAGGTGTGACTTGAGGTTTGACACGAAGCTCCTGGGAATCACGTCTCCGGGCAGCTCATCGCAGCCAAGCCGGGCCGCGCTCAAGACCCTCGTCTTAGTCCCCGACGGCTAGCGGAAGGGAATCGTGTACTATGTGGTCATATGTGTATATTCTCAGACTAAGGTTTGTCTAGGTTAGTTGAAGCGACTGAGGCCCGTTGAAGCGAAAGCCCTAAATCAGATCCCCGACAAGATTCAAGAGTTAAGCAGTTCATGAAAGGCCGGCTCGTATGTCGGATCCCGAACGAGTCTTAAGCATCACCCAGCTGCGGTATACTCGACGGTAACTCATCGAATTCGTTCTCGTCTGGCAGCTTCCTTACGCATCATCTCAAGGTCACTTGTGACGGCGGAAGATACCTCATTCTAACGGCTTCTCTGTTCTGATGGGTGGTGTCAGCTTCATTTAACTGCTTCCTTGGCGGCTGCTCCACGGAACGTCTCGATGCGGAAGGCTCCACTGATCTACATCATGAACCTTTGCCATCATTGCAACTTCATGACGTGGGCCGCCGGCTTCTTCGACTTGTTAGCAAACGCGTAACTTATAGCCTTTTGTTCCTGCTTACGCCGACTGTGAGGACGGGCGACGCTATCGTCGTCTCTGGCTTTCTGTTGTCAATGCTTCTCCGCTCATTCGTCACCAGCCATGGAAAGTGTCTAGTAGGAGAAGATCACACTTTATCTATCAGTTTAATCGATAATCGTGCTGTCGGCCTCTTTGCCTTAGAGTAGGGGGGTCCCAAGTCGCAAAACCTTGCGGCTCCACCGGGTATCAAGCCTGCATGGTCATGACAGTCACAGCCGGAATTCAATTCAATCCACTCCGCTCCACGCTTAATTTCAGCTAAGCCACGACCTGGACTATTCTGCAGAAGCAAGAATGAACGCAAGAGCTGGTCACCAAATCTTCAACATGGTGCATTGAACTACAGTATCGGGAGGGTCCCGTATCTTCCGCCGATGGTACTGCCCTTTGCAGGTACAAACCAAGCATTTAAGACGCCGAAGGTGTCTACGAGTTTACTTCAAATTCTGGCGTGTCGGGTCCGTCACTAGGAGATATCCCCTGTGCGGTTGGTACCGCTTCCGTGGTGATACATTATATGCCGGCTTCGGTTGCATCGTTAGTCAGGAAGCGCCGCACGGCTCGTCTGCCGGGCCGTATTTAGTCAGAATACTCGGCCATTTCTACTCCTTGCAGTGACATGCCGGTGAACGGGTTTCAGCGTCATCCCGCCATCGGCTGTAGAAAGGATTTAGAGGAACCCCGGCCACCGACACCGGTGACATCTTATTTTTCAGCGCTGGTCGACTCGTCAGAATTGGAGCGGCAATCTTCACCTTCGACCTGGCGTCGAAAAAAAAAACTCAGCCTGAGTCTAAGTATGTCGATCGATTCCGGTGCCGTGCGGGCTCGCTATTCGCTTCCTAGCTTAGCGGATCTATCTCGGGCATCGCAGGGCATACAACACGCAGTCCAATTTTCGGTCGACATCTCGCATCACGGTCTCTTTCCTAAGCGACTCTATCGTGCTGCGTTGATTTGTTCGCGCAGCGGAGCCGAACGAGGGAATGTTGCCTAATTCTAACAAGCCTGGATCTCACCCAGCGGCAAAACCCAGGGGATATGTCATCGACACCGCGATCGCGCGAACCATCGTGTGAATACTCTCGAACGCCACGCTTGGTTGTACATAGAGGATAAAGTTCAGCAACGCCTCATCCCACTACCCTGGCGCATCACCGCCACGCTGCTCCAACAGGTCGAGATCTCTGCGTGACCCTGCCTTTCGGGACTTGTGCTAATGAACAATTAACTCGGAGATCGTCCAAACCGAGTAAACTTGATGGCCGGGTACGGCGGGGTTCAACAAGGTTTGTAAGTTTTACAGGCCTAGGCCGATTTTCAAAAGGCATGTGAAATTATGACGAGGTGGAGGATGTGGAGGATTTTTAAATATCTAAAGGCTTTACAAAGACCAGGATGGACGGGTTGTTCGACCTTTCGGGTTTTTGTTACTCGAATGTCAGTCCTTTAGCAGATCGGTGTCACCAGCTATTTTTTGTGGTTATCCACCCATCTGTGACACTCGTCCAATAGTTCAAGGGTTCAGTGGAGCGTTTTACAATTTTCCTTTAATGAGGCTCTTCTCGATAAACCCTCTCGCCGACACGGACCCCGTCATAGCCATCGTCGACCACTTTGTAGAGTGCGTTCTACCATACAAGGAAATGCCTGGGCGCGCCCCTGACTACACTGGGGTGGTAGGAACGCCAAGGTTCAAGGTCAGTTGTCAAAAAGATAAGACCGAAGCACGACGAGAAAGAAGGGCAGAATTCAACAGCGCCCCTACTTCGGGATCAAAGAGGCTGGACTTGGTCGTAGCAGGCGTTTAAAGTTCAGCGGGGGGGTGAGAGAAAAAGACAGACAGGTACCAGAGCGGCTTACATCAGCCGCCGGGTTTTTCATGTGAGAAAACGGTGGGTCCCGTCGCCCCCGCTTGAAACCCCCAACCTTCCCTCCACCTGCCATTGTCTGATTACTGCAATTAGCGATGCACTAGATGTAGTCGCCAAGGGTGTCTGCTGCCCTTTTGTTCCCACACGATACCGTTGATTCGACGGAGAGAAGTCGACCCAAAAAGGCAGGAGTCGGGCGGGGAAGGCCCCAGGCCGTACGAACTCTCCCGAATCTCGAAACGTTATCCACTTATATGGATTTGCACATGCTCGAGATGGGCTAAAAAGGCCTAAGGAGGATGGAGCTCCCTATGTGCCTCTGAACACTGCACCGACACCTCTCAGCAGAGGCGAGGGGACTCAAAGACCTGGGACACCGGTGTTGAATTGATGACTGGAGTATCACAAAGAAACAAAGAAATAATTGATAGTCCATGTATGGTGGCTTGCGTTGTCGAAGCGAAATTCGACTGCAACAGCCGAAGGGATCCGGGGGTCATATGTCCTATTAGACACCTCAACACCCGCGGCAGGACTGCGCGAAGAGACGACGCTCACCAAGCACTGCGGTTCACAAAGCGACTACCCAATAGTCATCAAGGAATTGTATGGTCTACCAGCACGCGGTCCGTTTCGGAACTGCACATCCGAATCACTCCATCGATCCATCTGTGAAATCGACATAGCCCAGGCGCGGTTCCACCCGTCCTTGCTTTCAATTACACCCATATTTCGCCAAGTAATTATCCACACGCTTTGCGATCTCGAAAACAATTCAATTTATTCCTCGGTTCTCTAGACGACGCTGCCTTCCGTCGTCGAATGATCTGTATGCCGGGCGGATCGCAGTTATCCGATTTCCGGAAGTCGAGGTTCTCTTGCAATCCGAGTGAGAAGGCGTGGCATTTCCGGACAGTACGGCAGAGCACAGGGGAAGAACATGCAACGCGTCAGCTGCGTGGCATGTAACAGCGAGCGTTGGGAACGGATTTTCCACGTGCGCTTCGGGATGTCGCGAACGCGACTCCTTTGCGTGTACACAATCCTTTCTTCCATTCCAGAACGCTTTGTGCAGATCGTCAAGGCACAAGCGCCCGAATACTTCTATCTATGCAAGTAAGCGCCACATGAAGAAAAATACCTGCTGATGGATGGGCTTGCGATGACGAAAGAGCGAAGGCCTATGGCGGCGAGTTGAGATGTCCTAGTCATCCCTTCGCGCCGCTCGACAAAGTCACGTCCGACCCTCACATCCTCAACGACGAGCACTACGGAGAAAACAACAACACAAGGACGGTTTCGTGGACCCGTTCCGAATCGGGATGAACCTTCGATGACGTCTCGGGTGCCCAAACCATACACGCTTGACCCATACGTCTGGAGGGAATTTTTCGACGTGGCTTGGGAGTCGAGACCATGCAGAAGGAACGACCAAAAAACCACGCACGAGGGGGTGGTATCATGGTTTTCCTATTGGTCCCCATCGCTTGCCTGCAGGCAGATACGAATGGAAAAACTGCTGATTGGTCATCTGTTGCGCGATGGGTCTACGATTATGTTCAGCAATTCAAAAGAGGCCAGTTGACGTATGTCGACCGTCCTTGATCAGTCCACGGAGAGGTGTCGTTTGCTCTGCATTGCACTATCAGGACGTTGTGATTCTCAGTGTAAGCTTCAACTAAAGCAATGGGTCTTATCAGAAAAGCGCTCTTCACGCAGGGTTCACCGGCATTCTTAACACACATCTCTCCTAGGCGGAAAGGTCGTTATTAGCCGCCCTGTTCATGCTGTCGATCCGCAATTTAATTTATCACCGGGGATGTCTATCAATGACGATATCAAACCCTCCGAACTAGAGCTGGAAGGGGGGAGAGGAGAGACAGACGCCATCATGGGCGGCGGCTTGTCGAACAGCCACCCCGAGGCCGAACTCCTTCCAACAAGACGGCAACGAGAAACAATGGTCGGGTAAAGTGCGCTACCCATGAACGAATGTGTGAGAGGCACACATGCAAGCGAGACCATATGGACCGCGACTGCTGACCTGCTCAACCGTTCCACGCACTGGAAGAATCATAAAAAATAAATAATAGGTTCAAGGCTAAGCCGGAACAGCTATCGAACGTATTCTCCGGAGTCACGATCAACTCCCACTCCATCGGCGGGAAGAGAAATTTCAGATCAAAAGGCGGAGAACGTCGAATAGCGATAATGATGGCGAGTGATCGTTGTTGACCCTAAGCATGGCACGCCACGTACCAGCCTACCCACCCAGCCAACCCAACCAATCAGTCAGCCAGCGAGCCGAACCCCAGCGCGTTCAATGCATCTCGTCTCGCTCGCCCCGCGTAGTACGATTTCGCAATTCACCTCCGTGGGAGAGGGAGGAGAGACACCAGAGCAACCGCGTGTCTTATGTAAGACCATGAAGAGAGAGGGACGGCAAAAAAGTCCTCAGTAAGCCCATTTACCGATTTTAGGCGACTATTGACCGCGAACTCAAGTGAGCAGCACAGCAGTCGGGGTTTGCGAGAAGGGTTGGGGTCGGGGAGTCTGGAATTCGGGTCTAGGCGGGAATCCCTAATTTCTCGCGTCTCGCCGTTCCCCCCCCCCCCCATGTGTGGGTGTGGCGTGTGTCGTACTCTCGTATTCCGTGGGGCCGACGCCAGAGTTCGTCCAGCTCCGCTCTGATTGAAATCGATATCTCTTTTGACAGTGGCTTAGCATGTACAATGAGCAATTGAATAGACCTAGTATGATCACCGGCTGATCAAGGGTAACAAATGCAAATGGGTCAGTCAGCAGCACACTGTCTCTTGCACCTTCCACCATAAGCTCACCATACTCGAAAACCTCTACACCGATTTCATCAATCGTTCAAAGGACCCCATCAATAATCTTATCACCCAATGTCGCAATGAAAGTCTGGCCCCTCAAGAGACTTCTTCCCCTTACCGCGTCCATAAAGCCACAGTTGGATAACCCCTTCAGGTATGTACAAGCCATCCCAACGATTCCCGCTTGCAACATTGTTCCATCTTCTGCCCTGTCAACAACCCGGGGAGCGCCTAACTTTAAAGTTCAGTGTTGTCGTTGCAGCGCACGCACGGGTTCGCAACAAAAGGTTGGGTCCTTCCCGGCCCGCAAAAACGGTTCCAACCCCCGCATCAAACGGAGGACTCTCGGGAAAGGGAGGGGGGGGAGGGGTGGGTGGTTTTTTGTATGCGATGGGAAAAGATGAAAAGAGAGCTGTAAGTGGTTTTCTTGCGCTTCTTTCCGCAATCTTCCTATTTTGCGCAGTTAAATAAGCTCAAATTCCAGAAGAGCGGGGCCATACAAAAAATGACTGTTGTAAAAAAAGGGAGTGCGGGGATACAAGATTCAAGAGTCACATAAGTGGGGGAAGGTGACGGGATGAGTTATATGTGGTATGAACCAACTCACGATGCGAAGCATGCGCAGGACCCGCCTCCCCCTTATCCCTTCTCGTATGCTGAGTCAACGTGGCGAGAGGGTAGAGATCGCGGTTCCAGTCATTTGTGCGCCCTCATTCTTCTTCTCCCCCGCGCGTTGTGTACAGCAACTAGGGTCGCGAGCAACGGTGGACGGGGTACCTAGTTGCATATGCAAGACAAGGAGGCACTCATCCCTTGAACCTTCGTTAAGACCGGGGCCCAGCGGAAGGGAGCTTTAAGCCAAAAGCGGGAAGATTGGTGCGTCCGGCTTGCTAAGAGAGAGGTCGGAAGAAATGCTATATGAGGTGTAATATAAGCGTGTAGGCGTTTCTAGAGGATGTGATGATGAGAAGGCGTACCTTGAAAACTGCGATCAAGCTCGTGTCGATTATCGAGGAAAACATCCTTTCGGGGCCATGGGAGGGGTGTCTGCACTTTAGGCGGAGACCAAGAGGCGAGAACAGGGAGAAGCGAAAAGCCAGAGCCAAAGCTCGGTAGTTTCCAGTTGAGCCCGCTTGCGATTGCCAAGGGGAGAAGAGATGGAGGTAAAAAGAATGTTCGCGGGGGTCCCGTTTTTGTTTATTGCCCTAAATCAAGACGCGGCCCGCGTTTTTGTTTAATTGTAACTAGAGTTGCCTTTTTTGGAAAACTGCGCCCCAACAGGCAGAACCGTCGATGCGAGGAAGACAATTTTGAAAATCAACATATGACATGTATGGTGATGATCTCTCAACCCGAAACGTTATCAGCAAGCTATCCTGGGGTGGGTAGCCCGACCACGTTCAGAGGTTCGAGGTTACGACGTGTAGCGAGAGCCCGAGTCTGGGGGTTATCTTCATCGACCTCGCGGTAAGCAACGTCATCGAGACGCCGGGCAGAGTTGTTCGGCGAGTCGGAGAGGGGATCGACGGGCGACACCGAGAGGAAAGGGGTGGTATGAGTGGCAGTGGACAGTTTACCGCCTTACGTAGTTGGCCGTTGTTGGTAGGAGGCGGGAACTAGAACATTTTGTAAGAGCGAGAGGGGAAGGGCGCTTTGGCGGAGGCTGGAATTAGGGGACCTACCTAGAGAGCGGCGAGTGTTGAGAGACCGGGTATACGAGTGGAGCGGAAGCAAGAGTAGTGTACACGCGAAAACGGAGACGAACTGGCTTTTGTTGGTCGATTTTAGCGGGGACTCCATGATACAAGGCAAAGAAAAAGAGAGTGTGCACAGAGTGTGCACCAGGGTCTCTGGTCTTCTCGCTGCCTTGCGACTGACAGACCGGACCCAGACTAGTGGCACGCCGCAGACTGGTACACCGAGGCCTGTCCTTCTCAGGTAACATACACCCCTCAACTCCGAGTCTCATGTCACTTGACAAGAATCTCTCATCCCGAAAGCCGACATCCACGACGACCATGACCTCGACGCCGACGGGGATTGCGGTTTGGACTGGACGGGACGGGAGAGACGACGGATGTTGTCACAGGAAAAAGAACAAAAAGAGCTCATGGGCAATGAGGGATCTCCATGGCCCTTTGAAATAATGCGGAGGGGGGAGTTCTACAAACCTTAGCCTCTCCTTCCATATTCCATCATGAGAGCGGTTTGTCCGGTCTGGTCTGAGGCGGGGAAAAAAAAAGACCTGGGAGGGACGACGACGAGCGTGCTGGATGTATAGTGGGTGATGGTGATGATGAAGATGATCGCTAGTTCTAGTGGACGTCGATGAAGATGAGAATTTGAGTTGAGAGATCGAGGGGAGGTTAATGGTGAGATTAAAAATGGGTACATGTGAATGGTGGTGGGGGTGACTGGGGTCCAGATGGGGTGCGAGAGCAGTCAAGAGCAAGCGTCTCTCCTCTGCGGCCGTATTTCTATCCTACCAACCCTCGTCATGGGCCAGCAACCCTCGACTCAAAATCCCTCTCAGCCTCAGAGACCTCCTCCCTCCCGTCGTACCTCGAGCAACCTAGTTCGCCCTCAGCATAGAAAAAAGTCTTTAGAACTCCCAGAATTCGCCGCACTTACTGCTCAGAACAATCAGCAGCATCCCCCTTTCCCGTCGCCCCGTCTACCACAGCCATCCAACGCCATCGACATCCCAATGGCTGCGACGGTCTTCCAACAACCACCATCTCCGCCTCATAGCAAGGCTCACTACTTCCCTCCTCCACCAATGCGCTCTCATGCTCACCAGCCCTACCCACCAAACGTCCAGCCGTCGCCATCTCACCATCACCCAGATCCCCAGCCCCAGCCCCAACGAGAATCATCCCGCTCTTCTGCTCCCTCATCCTCAAAGCCTCAATCCTCAAGGCCTGCAGTAGCAAAAGAAGATGCTCTCCTCGTTCGCAGCAAATTGCCGACTGGACTGCCCAGACCCTCCGCCGCTTTGGCAGACGCCCCGACCTCGGACGATGAGCAGGAAGGAATGCAGGAAGCGACCATCACCTGGAGAGGTCAAGCGAAGGAGGTCTATCTCACTGGAGTATCGGAAAAGGATCGTCAGTTTACAGTCAAGATGGTTCACGAGTGAGTATCTCTCCCTCTCTGTCGCAGTATCCCCCATCACCGCTCTCGCTACGGCACGCGCCAAGATGCTGGCTCAACTTCCCCCTCCCCACCCATTACCCCCCCTCTCCCCCCTTCGGTCTCTCTCGGACTTGCCAACTGACCTCTCCTCTCTCTTCACCCCCATCGCTAGACCCGGCTCCAAATCCACTTTCTTCGCAACCCTCCGCTTACCACCAGGCACTCACCCCCTCCGATTCATCGTCGACGACCACTACCGATGCACAGACACTCTCCCAACCGCAACCGACGTCGACGGTACTTTTATCAACTACATCGAAATCCCCTCCCCTTCCCACTCTCCGTCGCAATCCCGCTCCATGCCCGCTAATGGTTGGGAAGCAGGTGGAGCCGTCAGCGTCTTAGCCGGTGGTCCGTCAGCACAAGGCTCATCATCGTCATCGAAGCAGATGCCAGTGATGGAATGGACCGATCAGATCCCACCGCGCTTGTTCCAGCTCGCTGCAGCGGAGGAGCAGTACCTCGCAGCGCGAGCAGCGGCAGCTCAAAACCCCCCATCAGTAGGCCGACACGGTTCCACTCAGTACCCGCCATTACCTCCACCGCCCCCAGTACCGTACCCACCCTCGCTGCCCCGCCATCTTGAAAAAGTCATCCTCAACTCGTCTTCATCTCGCAACGCCGCTAGCTTCACCCCTGCCATACTCGCATCACATGAGAGCGCCCGCCCACGGATCATTGGAACTGGCACGACGGGTCCGCTGATCCCTCCGTCGGGCCCTCGACCACGAGCCAAGGGCATCCCTGGTGTCCCTACCAACGGCGTCTCCCTGGGAGGTGCGGGCGGCCAGCAGCAGCAGCAGCAGCAGATCCCAGTTGGCGTCCCGACGAACGGCGGAATCTTGATCTCGGGAACAGGAGGCGGAGAGGGCGCTGGAGATGACAACTCGGTCCTCCCCGTACCGAACCACGTCGTGCTCAACCATCTCGGTACGAGCGCAATCAAGAACGGCGTGTTGGCTGTGGGGACTACGACGAGATATCACCGAAAGGTAAGCTTGCTTCTCTCTCTCTCTTCGATGAACGTTTCATGCTAACTCGTCGCTCTTCTCTCCCTTCCTCTCGGACTTTGATTTATTTAGTACATCTCCACCATTTACTACAAGCCAATATGAATCGTTGCTGCCCCTGCCCTTGCGTGCTGCGTTTTTGATGTCACCACAGACGTCAAATTCCAAGCAGCGATTCTTGTCCACGACCTTGCCTGCCCCTCCGTCATTTCTCTTCGTTCCCAAAGTCCAGGCCTAGGACTAGTTGTATATCTTTTTGCCATTGTCACCCACCCACCGCGCCCCCTTATTTTGTGTCTGTATCAACCCAAACGAAGCATCATTTTTTTTTTCCTTCTTTGCATCTCTCCCCCTTCAAGCCCCCCCTTTCGAGGACAAGACCAGAAGCATGGGATTGCCCCCCTACCCCTCCGATATACACGTCCATCTTCACCGCCGAGTACGGAAGCTGCAACGCCACGCACTTGCCATACATGGCACTGATCCTGGATGATCGTTGGGATTTGGTTGGGAGGCTTCTCTTCATTCTTCTTTTTCCCTTTCCTCGGCCGCACCTTCAACACCATACCTTCCCACTTTGGACTCTTTTCCATTTCTTCTTCATCTCGTAGGGGGTGGATAGGCCGAGCCTCACACCCTTTCCCGTACTACGGCCTCTCGCATTTTTGCCTTTTTCTCCCATCATGATGTCTCCTTTCCTCTTTTCTCCTTGTCTGATTCTAGATCGTCTCTCACACCATTTCATTTCATTCATTCCTCTGGCTCGTTTAGACTTGCTTGTGTTTTTGCCTTCTTTTTCATCTTTTCATGCCCTGCCCGCCGCTTAGCCACTGTTCGGGGGCGTTTGTCTGTTCCTCTTTCCTGCTCTTACCTTTCCCAGCACCATTAGAGGTTTTGTGTTTTGAATATTTCGCTTTTCTGTCTCTTGATCTCTCATGATTCTTCTGGTGTTTCGTTTCGTTCATCTCCCTTTCCCCAAGGCTGCTGTTGTCCACACTGCCGTCTCGCTACTCAACCCCTCCCATGATACCTACCTTAGTATTTAGTGTCTATGTATGGATGAAAACCAACACCGATATTTTTTTTGTTCATTGTCGTCCCATCCCGTGTGTGTGCGTGAACTTGGTTCTTTTCATTCATTAAAAGAGAGGAATCCGACAACTGACCGCATGACCTGAGACGGGTTACTGAGATGCTGGGAAAAGCCACCCATAGATGGAAATGAACGCAAGGGCTGCAACTGCTTTTGCTTGTTCGTCGCGTCCTTGTGGGTGATTTTACCCGGCGGCTCGACTAGAACAATTACCCATTATGGGGTAATGGGTGCCATAGTAAAGAACATGAAATGTCATTGGCACTGCCCTTGTTCTAGCCGTCAGGCGTAAAGACGTAAGAAACATGGAAGTGAGGAACAGCAACCAAGTCAATCTGCCCAAGATCAGAGAAGGGAAACTTGGAACGCGAGGCCCGCACATGCCTTCCCAGGCGTAATCGGCCCGGTCTAGCGGTAAGGGAAATGGAGAAATATCTTTACAGAGGGTGTTCGCTCTTTTGCGGTCGACCCGCCGACTGGAGCGACGTACAATAACGTGCGGCGCCGCAAACTGTCCAATCGATCTCAGTTGGGAAACAGCTGCAGGTTGAGCTCGCTTCGGTCTTTCAAAATGCGAATACAGGCCTTTTTTTCCCCCTCCTCGCACGCGCGAGTGTCGAGAGTCCGTTTCAATGATCGTGACCTGCTTTGACTTTCTCTCTTTCTCTGAGATGGGGTAAAAGAAAAGACTAGTGAGCGTATAAGACGTAAAGACTTGATCGTCCCATGGCCTAGACGCCCTGCCTTTGATCCGGTGAGAGTGGTTAGTAAAAAATGGGAATGACCCAGGGTAAGAAGAACGAGGAATGACCGTTTGCCGCGGACCATCTGGTCCGAAAGACCGGGCACCCGTCATTGCCCCCCAGTCGCAGCTCCCGTCCAGTTCCAGTACATTGTATCGGGTATTGGCTTACACACACACCCACTACCAGGCCGTCCCTTTGTAATAATGAACTCGGAACGGATCATTTCCCAGCAATGACACGATGCAGTCATGTCATCCGTTTAGAGGAACCGTTTCGGCCGCTTGGGGGAGGAAGAGGCCCGTGTTGTGAGAGATAACACGCCGTTGAGATATGATAAGGGCTTTCATGGAAGAGGGCACGCGCCACGCCCGGGATTCCACAGACAAGTGAACCACCCTCCCTCCGGCTAAAGCCTGCCATGAGGCAGGGAGGACATGCCCGTCGTCTCTGTCGAAGACGAAGCAATTGGAGGCTGGGGGTGTTCCGGAGTCCTTGGGGAATTCGAAAAGGTGTTAAGGGTGCTGAGGTCATTCGGACCGATTGTCTTCGAGTCAGATGTCCGGGCCATTTTGACTAGCCCACTGGGCCACTCTCTCTCGACTCCACACCCCCGCCACTGGGGGACGGTCCCTCGTCCGCCGGTAGGGACAGTTCTTGAGAATATCTGCTGATACCTGTGTGTACGATAGACTTCCAGATGAATGGGTTTCTGTTGAGCGCCGGGTAGGGTAGCTTCCGTCTAGTTGAGGGATGATATTCACCGAGATTAAGACTTCCTGTCGTTCTCTGCAGCGCCCGTCATTAGACTTGAGTCGTCAGAAAGGCATAGTTGCGGATGCTTTTTTTCTATCGGCCATCGTAGAAAAGATCACATAGGTTCTGTGCAACCGAACGTGTGCGCTCAATGAAACTCTGGATCCCATCCGAAGAGCAGCGGTGTTCCGAGATGGAAAACGGGTCAGGCGCCGTTGTCCTATCAGTTGCGCTTCCGCGGAGAAGTTGTCAAAAAAACCTGTGTCAATTAATAAAACCAAGCGCTGGAAGATTAAAACTCGTTTCCATGACCTCTTGGCACGAGATCAAAAGCCCCAGCATCACCCGCTAGCGCCGTGTGACGTCGCCGCATGGCATGGCCTGACTTCATTACCACCCAATGAAGGGCTAAACGTGCGACACAAGTCTTCGACGAGCCTGAACAAGATATATGGCGGCACATAGACCCTTCTAGTGCACATATCGGCTCAGATCGGTAGGGTTGTCGCTAAGCCCTTGTCGATCTCGTGAGAGACGTGCGACGACGGGGTGCAATTCAAGGACCCCGGGTTGGCTTCTTGTCACCGCGAATATTCCATCGTGAAAATTAAAATAAATCGTCATCCGATAGTAGTCGAGTGCAAAGGGGCTTGATGGGGAGAAGGTGGTGGATACGTCGGGATAGTCCGCTTCAAGAATAACGAACGGAGCCTCGAAGGAGGATTCTGTCAGAACCTTGTAAGTCGCTCTTCATCAAACCACAGAAGATATCCCGGTCCGTAAGACGGAAATGGAATTAGGTCCGACATGCGACCAAAAAACACAGCTTCAACCAGGGTCTAGCAGGCAGCGACGGGATTAGGTTCGGCGATGTACAGCGTCGGGAGCTCGTTTGACCCGAATCGGGTTGAACCTTGAACTGGCGAATGTACTCCCTATAATGCTTAACAGGCCTTTATTCCTGAGTAGGCAGATATAATGCTTTCCCGTTAGGGGTTTGGGAGGTTCAAAGAGGATGGATGGAGGTGACGAGGAGAGATCCGGAAGGATGGTTTGTTTGTTCGTCCTCACCTCCGCCACAAACAGGTTGCCCCTATCAACGACAGCCTCCAGAGCGATCCTCCAAAAAAGGTCGTGACAAGTGCCTTACTTCGTCTACACACTTGATATCCGTGTCTTGAGCGTGGCAGCCATTCTCGTGGCTTCAATGTTCGCACGTCTCTCCGAGGTCGTGCTGTCACGGCATGGCTGGAAACCGGATTACGACGTAACATCCTCCCTCGGACTCACTCTTGCCCTTATTCCCACGTAATGCAGATATATTTGTCCTCTATTACTTCTTCTTCGACGGGGCTGGTCATGTGGGCACCCTGAACTGCTGAGTTTTGAGCAGCTTGCCCACATCACGACCAGTTCCCCTCATCGTCTCACGCACAAAGCTACCTCGTGTTCTTTGCTACCGAAATGAATGGGTTCGCGGTACCAAGTCGGAAAGCCAGACTTGGTAAAGGAGACCGAGGGCATTCTAAACGTTGCACGCTGGTACGACTCCTCGGTATTTGCCGTTGCGGTTCGGTGCGGCGTTTCGACTCGAGGGATTCGAATTTCTTATCGCGCGTCTTTACTCCGCCATCACCTTTCATGAATTCCTTTTAGGGCTAATGCGACCAGTTCGTAGTGCTGGACGTGTTGTGCCTCAGGAGTGTTCTACCGGTTCGTTGGGCCTCTGTTTCACGGCCGACCTTGATCCGATCCAGTAATCATTGGTGAAAGGACCATCTAGTTGGAATGCCATTTCTCGTTTTCACCCGCCGTCACACATGTGCTCGCGTGTCTCTCCCCGTTGCATGGTGTGCGGGGGTGAGCCCGGCTACCCAGGTCCCGCAACGACTTCCGAGTCCAAACGGCGGCGCAGACACTTGCGTCCGTTGGGTCAAGGGCATTTTGAAAAGAAATATCCCCTCGCACATCCTCCTCCACACCATTACATTCACCTTTGCCGCTTTCATCCCGCAGCTCTGCCGTGGCTGGTCGCCTAGTCGGAACGGTTCTGATGGGGGCTTGGTTCCCACACGCGAATTTCACGCATGCTTATCTTCATGCCTTCGGCGTCCGTTAACACGGGCATTCCCCAGCCCGAGACACATTGCAACTCGTTGACTTGCATTCTTCGATAAGCCGCTTCGCCCTTTCGTGTGGGGTAACTACGAACGGGTGCGAAAGAACTTATCCGAAGGAAGGATGGCACGCCTCAGGCCTGAATGGCGACAACGCAAAGACTATTAGGACATCATCCTTTGCCAGGTCTCCTCGACCATGTGGGTGTACCAGATCTCTGGAACGCGTAATGAGAGCAAGTATCAGTGGAGCTGCCTCGATTCCAGAGGGCCTTTCCGTCGATCGTCGTTTCTGCTCCAATGCATATGGACATATTTGAAGGTAATCATTATAATCCGGGGGACTATCAGAGTTGCTCGCAGTCTTGTGTAAATCGTCGTTCTCCCAAATTACACACGTTCGTAACCAAGAGCCACTTGATTATGCGTCTTTGTGAGGGGGCTTCGTAAGACCAGGAGATTGATAGTCCCAACCCCGCTAGATCGAACGCGTTCCTCTTGCACCATTCCGCCCGTGAGCTTTCTTGTCAACCCCGCTTTGAACCATTGTGCTCGCAGGAGTGTCAAGAGTCCGTGCAGAGGACATTTACGTCCTAGCTTCTGAAGTAACAGCACACCGTCATCATCCGGTTGTCTACCGCCTCGGGCCAACCTGCTTTCTGCGCCCACCCAACGCCCACGGTCACACCAGAGTACTGGGTGACCTTTAAACAGACTGTCCTATTAATGTACTAGCCATATTCATTGCCGAAGGACTTATGTGCTTGATTTGAGACTTCATTACAATCAGATGAATACTCGGGTCCGGGGGCCTCGTCGGACTGCACTTCCCCGGCTGAGCCCAGACGTCAATGTCAGACCTGTGCAAAGGAACCAAAGTTTATCATAGACTTCTACCCAAAAATTAATACAAGAGCGCAGGTGACGCGTGGAAATTTATTCAGTATTCCAAGGCGACGAACGGTAGCCGAGCCGGTTTGCCATTGAGACTTCCACAACTCTCTTCCCCTCATGTCCGGTGAGATGGCCGAGCGGTCTAAGGCGCCAGATTAAGGTTCTGGTCAGAAATGGCGTGGGTTCGAATCCCACTCTCATCATATCTTTTGCTTTTCCAGATCTGAAGATGTACCTTTTGATATGCCTTGTAGTTTCGCACAGCGTGTCACCACTCGCCCTACAATCAACCCTTCCTTTTATTTTTGCATTGCATAGATGTGCAGGACGACAAAGATGGCCCACAGCGCACCGAATCGCTCTGAGGCAAGGGAGCGTGAACCCCCGAGTATGATACACAAGATGAAACAGGAGAGTCCCCCTTCCTTCGATATTTACAGCTCGTCATCAATCTCTTCACCGCCCCCTAGGGCACTTGTATTGGCATACTCTTCAGGATCTGGGAGCCCATCAACTTCGACCCATCCATCTTCTTCCGACCAATACCCCGCCATCCGGATCTTAAACTCTGCTAGCCTCTCACCAAGAAGCTTGAGTAACTGGGTCTGGAACCGGGGTAAGCCAATGAGCGATCCACTTGACAAGAAAATCAATGAACCAAGGAGTCATACCTGTTCGGATGTGAGACGATCACCGCCCTTACACACAATTTGCGGTTGTGTAAGGGTCGGCACCCCCTTGACCAAACGTGTCGATAAACCCAACTTCCGCAACTGAGGTTCCATGCTGGAAGGGAAGGGGGAGGCAGGGTCGTTGTACATCACCACAGGGCCTTCTGGGAGTATAACATCTCGTGGAGCAATATTACCCGCGCGAGCAAAGTCGGGCTTGACGAAGTCTCTGAACCACTCGGTCACTTCGTCGGGAGGCGTCGATGTGAAGAATAGACCAACGGGTCCGCTCAATCTCTATGTCAGATAAGAGGTGGTTGTCAATCCTTCGAATGATAGATAATTATCATCGAGGAGGCGTACTCGACCGACAGCATGGAGCCCCGGCCTATGTTCCTCTTCTGGAGTAGTTCCAAGTGCTTTAGCCATAACTTTCGCTCGGCCAAAGAAAAGGCGACCCGACCTAGAATGAGAAGCCAGATTAGTTGAGTGTCCTGAAAACGGTCATCGTCCTCACCCCTTCCATCTCTGACGGACATCTTTCAACGCGGCGTTGCGCATGTTTCCGACTGAGAAAACCCAGACATACTTCTCGGAGTCAGCGTGGGATTTGATCTAGCCATGGAGGTTACCATGTCAGCGTGATCATTAGTAAGATATCCGAGAGAACGAACTTCTTCTATCTGAGCGGCCTTGGCAGCTTTGGTGGACCGCTTGTCGGTTTTGGTGAGGGAAACTGGGAGTAGCAGAAGACGCTCTCAGTATCTAGCATACAAGGGAGGTGTAAATTAAAGGACGGACCGACTTGAGAACGTTTTGATTTTGCCATTTCTGTCCTTTCTGGGGCTGGAAACTGCTAGCGGAGGGAAGTCGTAGAAAATTGAAGTGCGGGTCGTTTGTCGTGATTTGTCCGAGACTTCAATCTAATCAGATTCACCACTTTCTCCCTCCTAGGACCCCTGTTCATTCTCGCGGAACGCTTTTCAAACTAAAATAAACTATGGTTGCTCGCTTGAATGTGGACGAGGAGACTATGCAAGACTTGGAAACTCGTCTCCTCAACACGACCGGCAACACCCCACTCCATGACCGTTTCCGTGCCCTGTTTACTTTGAAGGCTGTCGGCGACGAGCGCGCGATTCAGGTTATCTCAAAAGGTGAAATTAACCTTACGTATTGTTATTTCTACTCTAATATCTGTTACCCCGGCTCAGGCTTTTCTGACTCGTCTGCACTTCTCAAACATGAACTCGCCTACGTTCTCGGACAGATTAATAAACCTTCAGCCATTCCTACCCTGAATGCAGTTCTGGAAAATATTAAAGAAGATCCCATGGTTCGGCACGAGGTGCGGAAACCCTCTTGATGCTTGCGGTCACGGTTTAACGAGCTCCGAGCACGGCTCTCTAGGCGGCAGAAGCACTCGGTGCCATCTCTCAAGCAGACTCCCTACCGACCCTCCGGAAGTACCTAGACGATCCGGAGAGGGCAGTTCGAGAAACGTGTGAGATCGCTATTGCGAAAATTGAGTGGGACGCCACTCCCGAGGGACAGGCAGAACGAGTCAGACGGGAAGCTGAGAAGGCGGAAGCCGAGGAGAGTGGAACCATTAGGTGAATTTTCCTCGTTTATGTGGCAATAGCTTGGTTCTTGGTTATTGACGGATATCAAATCAGGCAATTTACCTCCATCGACCCCGCCCCACCCTCTGCAGAGAAGCCTGCTAGCTCGGGTTTGCTGCGGGGGACATCATCGAATCAACAAACTTCGTCCGTCGCCGACCTTCGGGCTCAGCTTCTTGATACGTCTGTCCCACTGTTTCAGCGATACCGAGCAATGTTCGCTTTGAGGAACATTGGCACTCCCGAGGCTATCGACGCTTTGGCAGACGGGTTCAGCGATGATAGCGCGCTCTTCAAGTAAGCCCGTTTCTTGGTGAGGAATCGCCGTATTTGGTGTTTATTGTCCATTCCGGAAGGCACGAAATCGCATTTGTTTTCGGTCAGCTCTCCCACCCGCATGCTATACCCTCCTTGGTAAAGGTCCTCCAGGACCCTAATGAGGCGGAAATGGTTCGACATGAAGCCGCGGAAGCCCTAGGAGGGATAGCCGAATCAGAAGAGGGACAGGACGCTAACGTCTACGTCGATGGGAAAAAGGTCGACGTTGTTCAAGTGCTCAAGGACTGGATGGCCCGACCAGATGCGCCGCTGGTTGTTAAGCAGAGCTGTCAGGTCGCCATTGACATGTGGGAGGTGTGTACCAGGACTTTCGAATTTTAGGGCTCCGCTTTGACCCCGCCCTGTGGTTTAGTATGAAAACTCGGACCAGTTCCAATACGCCAACGCACTTCAAAAGGAACCTAATACCACTGCTGTGGCATAGATATCATACGAAAGTCCATACAAACTGTGTAGCACGTAAATTTGCATAGAAAGAATTTGCATAGAGTAGGGTAAAGAGCTGTAACGGTTCTAAAACTTATAAGAAGAGAGGGGTTTTCAGAAAGACTTCCGCCGACGTAAGCTAGTGACAGCATAGAAGGCCTTCGGAGATCACATCCGCTTCGGATGACATTGCCATACTGTCTCGACGGCTCTCAAATCCATCTATGGGACATCCGGACCAGTCCGTCAATATCACGCCTTTGGCTCCAAGCAAAACGGCAAGCTTTGACCAGAAAGTGCGATGATCCAGGGCATCCTGAGCTGTCCATAGGGTGACAGAACGTTGCCTCAAGTCGTGGGACTTCAGGCTAACGTCCTGCACCTCCTTTACTCCGGGAAAATGCTTCTCCAATGCTTCCCAAAGGCGTGGGATGAACGTTCGATGCTTCTGCTCGTATACCAGCTTCTGCATGCCGAAAATACCCAGTGTCGTGATGTTTGGATGGCTGATGCCAGGCGGCTCGTTGTCAAGGAATACGGTAGCTGGAATTTGGAGACGTTGGAGCTTGGGGCAAGTTGTGGACAAGTCTGGAAGGCATGGCAGTGGGACGTCCAACTCCAGCTCGACGAGATTGCCTCCATGGGCCTGCAAGACAGTAGAAATACTATGGTAATCTCCCGTCCTATCAAAGGCTGTTGAATACACGGTGAGGCTTCGAAGAGCGGGTAGGTTGAAACGTGTGGCTTGAATCATGGAAAGGGAACCGAGGAGGCGAAGGGAAGTGAGTGAAGGGAATGTTGGCTGCACCGTTTGCAGGTAAGGGCTTTCTAGATCGGAGTTATCAAACATGGATATGTAGGAAGGGCGGAGTTCCATGCAGCGGATGCTTGAAAGTTGATTATTAAGTGTTGGATGGGCAGAGAGGAAATGCTCGAAGCTCCACGTATTTGAAAAGGCAAGGTCTAGATGTGTCAGCGTTGTGCCACTCCTGTATTCCTCGCCCTCCCTGGTGAATTTAGACTTGCGGATAAGGGGCTCCAAAACGACGTTGACTTCCTGAATGTCGCTGGCGCTGCAGTCGGACCTGCCGAATTTCCGAAAAGCCAAGACCCGGGGACATAACGCCAGTAACCTTGCAAGGGAATTAGGCCCGAATGGTTGCGAGCACGTGCAGATGGTGGTATCAAACCACAACTCTCGTATCCACCAAGCTGACAATTCTGGTCCGATCTTTCCCGCGTTCTCCTCGGATTCGAAGAGCGAAAGGAGGGATTCAATTTGCTTGACGTCGGTGATTCGCACGGACTCGAAGAGAATCGTCTTCGCAAGCGGGTACCACGACTTGCAGACAAGAGTCAATGCGGTTTTGGTTTTCATGCTTAGGTGATGAAGCCGGCGTTGCAGCTCCAGGCAGGTCAACCGAGGCGAGTCGATGCAGCCTGCGTGTGTAAAGTCATGAATCGACATGGGCGGAGGATGTGTGTTCGTGGCATGTTTTAGTACCACTCCCCAAAGCTCGAGGGGAAGCGCGGGTGGGGGAGTGCTGTTTGAAGGACACGTTGTCTCGGCATTGCCGTGACGGTTGTCACATTCGGTCGCCTCCGAGTGGCTGGGCGGGGAAGGGAAGGTTTCAGAATGGAACAGGCGGTTGCAACTGCGCAGCTTCATACCTAGCGACAGGAATGCCTCTCATCTCGGATGGCCTACTCCATTCCACGTTGGACTCGATGCCGTGATCGGGAGTGTCGAGCGTGCTGCAACCGATCGGCGGTCCATGTCAAACAACAGATACCAGATATAACTCATAAGACACTCTCACTGGTTTTTCTTGAATCTTCTTTTCGCTGCTTGGGCGGCTCGCCGGGCGAGTTTCACAACTCCCAGGGGCACTAGGCCCACCGAGTACATCGATAGGGGTTTGATTGAGAATGATCGTCGTCGGTCGGCCATATTCGAGAGAAGAAGTTGAGGGGTTTGGCCCTCTAGGGAAATTTCTCTGAAGACGACTTTAATATGGTCGGTTGACGGGCCGCGCGGTTTCACTACCTGGGAGGGGCGGTGGATACGTCAACCGTTGCTTTTCCAGCACTGGGATCAAACCTTCCCAGGCCAGAGGTGCGTCGCCGAACATCACATGCCTAACGCCGACTGATCCCGCAGGACTCAACGAGGCTAACCACAGATCTTACAGTATCATCCCATCCAGCAGATACAATGTCCAGCTTAGTGCCTTTGCCGCAATCTGGGACGTTTGTTGAGAGTGTCCCCAAATCTTGCAGAGCACTTCGGACGGCCTCCTCCGTAAAGGTAACATTCATTCCATCGATTTATTGGAGAATACGCTGCCTACGATAGTAACGACCTGTGGTCTTGGCGGTTATTAGATCCCCCAGGAGGCAATTAGACGGCTCCTCCTTTCACCAGCCTTTGCCGACAGTTTCGAGAGGCTGCAGACAGCCCACGGGGTTACGATGCCTCTCAAATTTCCAAATGTTGTCGCCGAATTAAATCTTGTGTCCACTCTGGCCCTGGTAAGCTTGCTCTCCGCGCGAAATTTCGGTTATTTGACTCATGGCCATCGTCGCAATTCAGCTCAATTTCGCGAGTGGTTATCGTGTGCCACTCCACGTCGCGACTGGTCGAGGGGCGTACGATAACATTCGGGCCTTACTCTTCAGTTTCTACCTTACCTCAGCCGAAGGCTCGGGTGCGGATAACCTACTGTCGGCAAAAGGCATGGTGACCATCACTAGGAACAAGGTCGCCGAGCTCATGAACATCCCGATACGGCAAGAGAAGCCGGTTCCAGGAATGCCAGGCATTGTCATGAGTGAGGTTGGGGGTCCTTTGCTTGAACTTGTGGACCTTGTCGCATCTACGCTTGTCGAAACGGGCCAGATCCTGCTGAACGGAGGATATCCTGATCTGGGTACCTTTGTCCTTGAGGCGCTCAACGAAGCGAAGCGCGAAGCGGACAAGTCTGGGACCACTCCTTTGGTCCCATCAGAAGTTATACTGGAGAGAGTGAGTCGCTTTACGTAGTCGCTATTACCCTCGGACTAATGCTATACCTACCACAGCTCGTGAAAGCCTTCCCAGCCTTCCAGGACATGTATCTAATCAATGAAGCCCGTACGCCACTCTTCCATAGACGCCCGATCTCTCATGCTGATAAGGGAATCACACATAGCCGTATACATATTCAAGAAAGCCTTGCTTCTCATCCATACAATTGTCCTCCGGTTTGAAACATCCAAAGCTGTTCCTATCCCCGATACCGGCACTCTACCCGTTTTCGCGGATAATGTGCTACCATCCATGCTAGTACATCTGGGAGTGATCGACCTCTCCGAGTGCACAGTTGGCTCCCTCAAGGGCATCCTTCTCGACTCCAAGGACCAGCTCAACGCCTTTCTCTCAAGCGCCCCGGTACCAGGTGACGCACCAGGAGCTAATAAGGCACCGCCAAAAGAAGGCCCCCATCTGTCGAAGGAAGAGGCATTCGTCCTTCGCGCGTCTGCAGTGGATGCATGCGAACTCATTGTAGAAGCGGCCCATTCGATCGTGGTCCCCGAGGACGAGGAGAAGCAAGCTTGGCTGCGGAACATAAAACTGCCCCAGCTGGATGGATGGCTCTGGGCCGTAGCGAAGGATAGGTTGGACTACCGCAGTCTGGAGCGGTTTGTGGAAACCGCGACTGTCTTCTACTGAATTGGCAGACACACGTATATTGATCTTAGACACCAAGGTAACCTACTATAATACACTCCTGAATGAATAATGATACATGCGTGCTGTAATTCTATATGACGGATCCGTTGGTAGTTCACGATGATCCTGAGTCCAATTCAGGTTTGCCTTTCTTCTCAAACACGAAAGTGACCGTCCCACCCGGTAAGCCATGAGCGTCATTGTTGAAAGGTCCCGGAGCTGGATTGCTAGCGGAATTCTCGAGCAAATCGTCGTGATCGTTGCCACCATTCCCGGCTGCCAGGAACCGATGAAGTAGGTTGTCCTTGATGAAATCCTTTGCCGACTGACGGAGACAGTTTATGTGAGCCCATTCTTGAAGAGCAGCCAAACCAGCATTCTTCTTCCGCTTCTTCAACTTAATCGAGATTATCGTCAGGGAAGGAGATTTACAATCCGCGTATATTCACCCACCTTTCGTTCTTCCTTTTCGGGGTCCACCTCTGTGGCAGTCACGAACCCTTTTGGCAGGTCCGGTAGTTCGTCTACTTCCGAGTCGCTACAGTGGTCACCGTCATCGTCGCTAAAAGGATTGTCTTCCAATTCAAGTTCTTCGAGCGAAGCCTGCTCCTTCGCTAGTCGTTCCCGCCGATCCTTTTCGAGTTGTTTCATGCAGTCGCATTCAAGCAGTTCATGAGTGTGGCAGGTGGTACGAGTGTTGACGGTAAAAAGGTCTTTGAGCTGAAGGGAGTTTTGGGCGCTGTGAGCTGGGTGTCACATTGAATCAGCCGGACGTACTTGGCTAGGAGTAAAGTCGTCCTTCGAAGCCTTGTCTGATGCTTCGGCGGTTTGCTATAGCTAAACGTCAGAGATATCCATACAGCAGTGTTATAGGAGGTCGTACTGTGGCCATAAGGGCTAAGGTGAAGGAGAGAGGTTTTAATAACGTTGCTAGCTTGTAACGAATGTCGCTTACAGTCGCTAAGGCCAATTTTGGTGACCTGCCTTTGAAAAATCTTCTCGTCGATGGATCCAGCCGTTACGAGCCGGTAAATGAACACTGGTCGCTTTTGCCCGTCCCTGTTAAATATGTTTAGAGACCAGCTTCACCGAACTTAGTGGCGGCACTGACCGGTGGATGCGAGCCATGGCCTGGAGGTCGTGAGCAGGATTCCAATCCGAGTCAATTAAGATGAGACGAGATGCGCCGATCAGATTCAGCCCGACGCCGCCAGCCTTTGTGCTAAGTAGAAACAAGACTGTGACAGCTGTTAGAAAGAACTCAGGACACTTGCCAAAACCCTTACAGCGGCCTTTCTGAGAGGATCGGTTGAACTCGTCGACGCTGCCTTGGCGTTGGTCAACCTTGGTGGTGCTGCGTGCTATGTCAATACGTTGGTCCTTTCGATGAGACAAGTCGCCTACCCATCTAGCCGGAAGTAGGTATATCTTTTCCTTGTGCAGAATTTCTCGATGACATCGAGGGTGGCTGTATAGTTTGATACCAAAACCACCTTCTCTTCGGTTTCCTAGAAACAGAGAGTTATGAAAAGAAGAAAGAACTTGCGATGGACACTCACGTTTCGGATGGAATCGAGGAGGTTGCCTAGGAAGGTCAGCTTCCCGCTGAGCGAGAAGTCCTCAGGTCCCGCAGATGGAGGTAGGAGCGACAAGGCTGCCTTGACATTTGGAGGCGGGCTCGCCTGCGCGGCCGAACCCTCCAATTTCTTGAGTAGGTAAGGGCTATTGCATACTTTGGTAAGCAATTGGATGAGGGCGAGTGATTTGGCCATGCTTCCATGCACGACGTCGTCCACAACCTCGGGCTTCAAAATTGCATCGAAAATGGAAAGTTGAAGCTGGGTAGGCTTGATAAAAACCACGTATTCGTCTGAACCGAGAGGATTTAGTGAAATTCTCCAACAGACAGAGAAACTCGACCAACTTTTGGGTGGGAGGTAGTTCTGCAAAAGATCGGCAGTGCGGCGTAGCATGAACGACTTCGAGATTTCTTGTAGTTGATCCGACCTTGCGATCCCAAGGGTACGAATATCTTCTCTGCAGTTCGGTGCTCGACTCTTAACAATCGGATTCTCGAAGACTTTCTGGAAAGTCTTGTAGTCGTCTGGTAGGAGCAATGAATGAGCCTATAATCTGATACAACATCGGATCGCACTCACCAAGTAATCCCGGGTTGCAGAAATCAACCTGTTGAAAGCAGCGCAAACTTGAGAGGGAGGTCTATTGAGCCAACAAACTGTCGCCCACCATGGCATGAAACTCCTTCAGGTCGTTCTGAATCGGAGTGCCGGAAAGTATAACACGTCGCTTGGTGGTGAGGTGTTCAAACATTTTCGTGGTCTTCGTGGTTGCGGATTTTAACCGATGACCTGGTCATGGGTGAGAATGCAACGCACAGGACTAAGGAGAAAGCATACCTTCGTCGCATATAATGAGTCCAATGGGAGGACTGGAGAAAGGATTTGAGGAAGGAGCACTGAAATATGACAAGGCTGACTTACTTGCAATACTTTAGATCAGCCCTGTGTAAAAGCGACTGAGATCAGAGCATCGAAAACAACTGTCCACTGTGCTTACGCGACCGTCATAAGCTTTTCGTAGCCAATTATGAGCACTTGGTGTTTCCTACGCCGAAGTCGATTGAAGGTTTGTCTACTATACGGGAGAAATTTGACATACGAGTTGCGGAACTGCTGCACAAGTGCCTTCTCCTTGTCACCCACGAATATTTGAATGTGGTCTCTACTTAGCCTACAGGGTTCTCTTCGTTAGAATAAAGAGGAATTCGGAGAGAATCAGCTTGCCATTTGTGCAGCTCGTTCTTCCAGTTCTGTGGCGCTCTGGTCAGGTTGACATAATTTCGCGACAGATGCCAAGACATACCTTGATCAAGGAGGCAGGGCAGGCGACGAGGACCTTACCCACGACGGGAGTATTCCCTCCGTAAGGATTTTGGTCTAAAATATCCCAATCAGAAGCAACGCCAGCGCCGTAGTGAACATGGCTCACGTAGCAAGGTCCAGATGAGGGTAACAGTCTATTGGTCTTTTTGTTAGTGACATTCACGGTCGAGGACCAATTTGGCCATACCTGCAGAGTTTTGCCTAAACCCCTATTCGTGAAAGCATCAAGCATTAGTCCCATTCCCTCGTCGACCGGATGCGCTCACATTTCGTCGGCGAGGATGCAGCCATAGCCCTCGTGCTTTCGCATGCCCATTACACTTTCGTACAAAAATTTGACGCCATCTATCTGGTGAGGCCGAAGATGGCGTGCAAGCTTGGGATCAATAACCACGGGAACCACAGGTGCGTTCTTTTTGTTATGCCGGGCCTGGTGCGCAGCTGATGGCTGCTTCATAACTATAGCGCCTGGTGCATTTGGGTCGTGCCTATATCGATGTGATGTTCGCATATTGGCTGCGTGAGGGTGCTCTCCGTGAAGAGTACTCACCGTGGATGCCCTGGTTTCGGCCCCAACGAACTAGGGAACGAAGCCGACGTCGCGCTACTCTTCTTCACCGTCGAGGAAACAAAATTCTGGCCATGGAACTTCGAAGAGGGCACTGGTGCCGTCAACGGGTCGAGGTGTCCACCCCTGTAGTTCTCCTCGCTGATCTCGTCGTTCAGAATCACCTCCTTCCCACCAACGAACAGTTCGTGACCACTTTGTAATTTGGATCCTGTCCAATTGCTTGTCCCTAGACTGATAATTTGACGCTTAATTGGGATGGGAACGAGGTACGAAGGAGGTCTCACTTACACTTTCTGGCCATCGGTGGCAAGGAGGGTGATCTTCATTCCTTCTTGCGCGAGGATGCCATCAGCATCCCAAGTCTTGTTCTTTTTCCCTTGGGGCTTTCGCCTTGAGAAGCTAGTCAGGGCTTGAAAGGGCAGCTGTGGCTAGTCACTCACCAACTACACGTCCAGAAGGAGCGAGCCATCTCCAACTCGTTCGGCGGCTCGTCATCGTCAATGATGATGGGGTTGGCAGCTGAAGATTCTGTTAATGGTTTCGGTTTTGCATTCGACTTTGGCGGTTTGAATATTGGTGCAAGCTTTTTGGACGGCTTTGGGAGTGATGCTTGTAGCAATGGCTTTGGCGGAGCCAGCGAGGATGGTGCGAATGCTCCTCCGCCGAAACAGCTCCCCGATCTGAACTCCTGTTCTGATATGGGGCGGTCGAGCATAATCTGAGAGGGGGATGAATCGTTAGACGGTGGGGTAAATTGAGACCGGTCACGCCAGACGCACCTCCTTCCCTCCAAGCTCGAACTCCTCCCCTTCAGCGAGAGTTGAAATGGATATCTTGGCCCGACCAATTCTAGATGATAGCTTCAGCGAGACGCATAGATTTCCTGAAAAGAGGTGTCTCACGTCGATGAGTCTTCGACATTGTAGAGAACGGCAGCGCCTCCTTGGACGTGAAGAACGGCGTCGCCCTCCCAAGTTTTGTTCTTCTTTGTCTGATGTTTCCTCCTAAGAGCAAGACATGGAGTAAGGATAATTTGACACGCTTCATGATGCTTGGAGAAGCAAGCCTACCATTGCACCATCCAGTATTGTGAAAGACCGTTAGAGGCCGCCGGTGGTTCTGGCGTAGTGTTCCGGTGAGATAGCCCCAATCCCACTGCCTTCCTCTTAGATGGAGCAGGATTGTCGTCGTGTTCGATGGACTTGCGTTTTGTGGAGTTCATGGCTTTGATTCGTTGGTGGGTGAAGCTCCGTTAGTCGGGATTGAGACCTCAAAGACGCGTTGTTTACGAATTCCCACGTCGTCGCGTTTGCTCAATCCCGTGTCTCCCTTCTTCCAGCCACCGCGAAAACGCCCCGGGATCGGCCTTCAAGCCATTTCAGCCTCGGTACCGACGAACAACTGAAGATTGCACAGCTTGTGAGGAGCGCGCTCTCTACTCAACATGGACCTCGATTCCATCGAAGAAGATTTCGTCGCAATTGATGTGCAGCCAGAAGAACCACAAGGCGACGCCCAACCCGCCGTCTCTCTCCGCCCTTCCCTTATCATGGCTCTTTCAGAACTAATCGCGACCTTTGATGAAAAATATCCCGTCATACCTTCGGCGGGCGACCTCCATCCATTCTCCCCTACACCACCAGACACGGATGTCTTAGATAGTATCTTACGGGTTGCGCCTATGATCACGGCTTCGTTGGCCAGTGTTGCGCAGACCAAAATTCCTCCGCGGTTTATACTGCGGACGAAGGAATACACCAATCACGCCGATACGTGGCTCAAGGTAAGACACACTTTCTGCCTTCGGAGACGAGGGAACCGCTTACAGTGCGACGGGGATTCCTTACCAATGTATGCCAATATAGAGTCAAATAAAAGTAGGCACCTTGTTTCGTCAGCTTCCCAAGCGGAAGCCAAACTATGCTGCCGATCTCCCCTTGGAACCCTCCCTTGTCCCTGCATGGCTGCTTGATGCGGTCATGTCATTGCTGAAAAGCATCGGAATGGATGTCTTCAGGGAGGATGGTGCCGATGGACGGGTCAAGATCTGGGGCGGAGGGAAAATAGTTGTTGTCGATATCGAGTTCTTGCTGAAGCCGGAGTCTTCGTCACAAGCGGGAGGGTCCACGTCATCGACAACCTCCAGTGTCCTCCAACTGCTGTCCATCAAGACCACACGCGGCGCGTCGGAATCATCTGCAAGCAACGCAGGGGACGAACGATCATCCCTTGATACGCTTCTATACTCCTCACTCTCGAGCTTCTTAAATGAGGCTCAAGGTCCCTCATCGGACTGTCTCCGGCTCCAAAAGCTAGCGGATCATTTTCAGGAGAACGCCAAGAATTTGATGATGCTAGATGGCCTTGCTAATGCAGAAGCATCTTCGGGCACTGGCGATCGTTGGTTCAAGGAGACAGACGAGGAGGCGAAGATTGCAGGAGACCTCGCCTCCAGAGAGGCTCAAGCGCTGGCTAGGTGAGAGTTTTAAGTGAGTCGAACGAGTGGAGTCTCATAAAGACCCCTTTTTAGCTCTCTTGGCGGTTCCAAAGCCCCGCTCGATATACTTATCTACCGCGGTCACGGCTATCCACTACCGTACCTGACATCTCCATTCCTAACGCTCGTCATCGGACTTCCGCCTCGCGTCTATCTCGCGATGCTTAAGGCTCAGTCTGCATCGCCGTCAACCCAACCTCAACAAAACTCCGTAGATATTCCATCTCCAATTCTTCGGGATCACATATTTAACAACCAGTCATCCTGTACTCTGGCCACTCTCAAGCTCAGCTCCACTCCCGACACTCCCAACTCCACAAATCACCTCGCAACTTTCCTCCCACCGACCTTCTCCCTCTTGTCTGACCAAACCGACTTTACTGCCCTATTGTCTGCCGACCCTCTCACCGCCTCACTACCAGAGCCCACCCATGGCATCCCGCAAGAACATCTTGACCGCTCCTTCCCAACTGTAACTGAGCCAACGCCAGAAGCGGACCCACTACAACTTAATCCGCCACCCGTTAAAGGTTACGTTCTCGACTTTGGCAGCGAAGGTATCGTTATGCGGAGAGAGGCAATGAATCGTCTCTCTGGAGGATTGGACCTTAATATGGATATGGATGGAGGCCTGGGGAGTATGGACGGAGGATTTAGTAACTTTGGAAGCCCCGGCTGGGTGGACCTCTTGGTATGGTTAAATATCCCTTGGATTGATTTTACTTCCAGCTAACAAGGCGATGGATAGCTGGACCCGAAGGCCATCTTACATTCTACAAGATACGTTTCACATGTCGTAAGTGGTGCTACATTCCTACCCCTACAATGCGATGCCCAGTGATTAACACCAAACTAGAAAGCCACTGGAACGAACCCGGCTGTACAACATCTCCTATCCCCACCGACGGATCCCGGCTTTGTGCTTGGGTCCATTCGCGTCGGTCGGATGAGTGATGTTTGGCGAGTTCTTGAAATTGTCAAGGAACAAGCGTGGCTGAACGAGACTTTGAGAAGCTTCCAATGGCGACTGGACTCGGCTCCTACGAAGGATGATGGGAAAGAAGCGGAGGCGGGGAAGCTCCTATCAGACGAAGAGGAGCTAGAAGCGTTGATCCAAGGTAAGTTGTACCCTGCATTTATTCTTGCAATCGACGAGGAGCTCATGGATACAACCTACCAGGTTCGCATGTGCCGACATCAATACCGGTGCAAATAAGTGTAAGGGGAACAACCATCAATTACACTGTCCCCTTGCCTCTTCCCGACTCGCCACTGCTTATGTTCTCTGTCGCTTTCGATCCAATTTCGCCAAAGGGAGTCCGAGTCGACCTTGATATCGCCACAGAAGACCAAACGAGTTCGATTGAAAAGGTATCTCAAGTAATTCATGAGTGGAAAGGCGGTATGGAAGAGGTTGTCAGAAGAGGAGGCGCAAGTATCTTGGCGGGTTGGGTGTGGCGAAAAGTTCAAGAGCGTTTTTGAGCGGTATGAAAATATAACGGAGCGGTAGCCCCCGGTGTAAAACAGAATACTGTTTGCAAACATTCCCATGTTGCAAGTACGAGTGTGAGGCTTAATACAGTGAGAAAGATGACAACAGCATAACAACAAGCGGGACAGGAGAATGTGGATGAAGAGTAAAGTGCACGAATAAGATCAAACCCAAGAGCCTCTAGACGTGGCAATTACTCGTCCGGAACCTCGACACTGCCGTCATTAATACCGTCGATGACATCCTGTGGTGTCTTGCCATCGACAGTGCAAGCAACACTCCGGCAGGTACCAAGGATCTCCTTCACGCAGCCGCTCAACTCCTTCGCAAGGGACTTGGACTTCATCGTCCGTGCAATTTGGAAAATCTCCTCGAGAGGGATGTTTCCGTTGTGTTTGATGTTCTTCTGCTTCTTGCGGTCGCGTGGTGGCTCTATCGGTGCGGGGGGTTAGTCGGTGCAAGAAATGCCTATAACTGGCGTCGCACCCTTGAGAGCCTTGATGACAAGGGAGCTTGCAGATGGAACGACGGAGACGGCAGCTTGACGGTTCTGGATGGTCAATTGCACGGTTACGCGAAGACCTTTCCATTGCTGGGTGGCCTTGGCGATGTCTTCACCAACTTTCTTGGGTGACTAGTAGACCGTCGACTATTTAATACTAGGATTTGACATGAGCCTATTCCCTCTCTTACCAGACCAAGAGGACCAATCTTGGGGGCCAGAGCAGATGAGGCACCGACTTCACCGCCAGTGGCACGGAGGTAGATGATCTTGATCTCATTGGGGTCCTACAAGTCACGAGCAGTGTCAGAACAGTCTCTCGTTGGGATCTCGGTGTTGAACGAACGAATTTTGGGGCCATGGCTGAGGATCGTCTAAGTCGTTGTCGAGGCTAGCGTTTATTGGGATTTGGGCCAAGTCTCAATTTCGATGATAGAGCGGGAATCGCGGGAACGGAGCAACCTTCGCTTTAACTCCGTCGATACCAAAGCCGGAAAAGTCATCATCCTTGACGTCAGGCACCTTTTTTCATTAGAACGCGGCGACCTCGCCTGGTACATAAGACCTGCTGTCTGCAATGCACCCCATGCCCATTCTTCAAGTTTTCATCCCCAACCGGTTGCCAGCAAGCCCCGGTGGATCGACGGCGAGCGGAACTTCTGTGAAGCGCTCGGAGTAAAACGCGGGATTCATTGGTACCTTGTGGCCGAAGGACGCACGTGCATGAGAGGATTGGAGTCGAGACTGGGTCGCCATAAGCTCGTGGTGCCAACCGCTTTCGTTTCCTTCTCCCTCTCTCGAATAACTTCGAGCGGCGGATGGGCAGCAAATCATTTATTAAACCACCGGTCATCCAAAGGTGGAACAGACTGTCCCTTCATGGACCCATCTCCGCCCTCCGCTTCACCTTCATCTAGTGGTGCCTCAGCTTCCACTTCGGCCGACTCAAGGATCGCCCTTGCACCAAGATTCGAGGACTGCGAGGTTCAACATCTCGTGGAACTCATAGGTTAGACCAATATTCCAATTTCGACTGGTTGAATTTTAGGCTCACTCTCATGGTGCACACATCATTCTAGCGGACATGATCGATAGACTCATCGCGCACAACGACCAAATCCCTCTACAATCGTGAGTGCTCTCTCCCTCCGCCTTTGGCTAGGCAAACCAAACATCCAGTTGTTCAAAGCGCTTACCGCTAGTCACTCAAACCATGCCCCAGTGATGCCTTAACCCGTTTCCACTCTCGATTACCGCCGGGGATATCGGTCCACGATTATTTTGCACGTATTGTCAAGTACGCCAACGTTGAGGTGAGCTCCAACACCCCCCTGAGTCCCGCATGGGTCACGCACGTTCCTGATCACCCCTTGGTTCTACAGCGCTCCTGTCTCCTCATTACCCTACACTACATCGACCAGATATGCACCCGCCTACCAAAATTCACCATCACGTCCTTGACTATTCATCGCTTCGTCATTGCATCCATCACGGTCTCTAGCAAGGCATTATGCGACGTCTTTTGTACCAACACGCACTATGCCAAAGTTGGAGGCATCACCGTCGCCGAGTTGAACATGCTGGAAAGGGAATTCCTGGGTGTCATTGATTTCCGATTATTCGTAAGTCTCCCCGATCCTGTCATCTCGCTAGCCACTAGTTTCACATTGGAGGCAGAGACGGCCGAGTGGTTCGCGTTGGAGGCTCGCTTCATCGCACGTCTCGACCCTTCCTCCCACAAGGTTAAACACTCGGACCATGCTTGCTAACTCGTCACCTGGCCCTCTTATCTTCGAACAGTGCACACGAGAGCTCCTCCAAGCATACTACGTCAACCTCATTCGAACCCATTCCAAGGGAATGTACAAACTCGACGTCGAACAACCCCCAGAACACACCCTTGTCTCCACATCATCATCACCTAATCCAGACGAAGGAGAAGAAGCAGCAGGTCTGTCCATGTCACAAGAAGACGCGTATGAAGCAGACAGCACGGCTCATGCTGCTTCATGCTCAGCTTCTTGTGTCACGACGGAAGATGAAGCCATGCGGGAGAGCACGGCGGACTCGGACTCTTCGGCAGATGAAGATGAGGATCTTGAAGAGGAACCTGCTGCCGTACTAAGCAACTTGCACCCGCCGAGCTCGGAGACGGTCACACCGCGCACGGCTGCAAAACGGAGAGCCACAAGTTTGGAACTGACTCAAGGAGAGGATGTACCAAGACCACGAAGCCGGAGGCGGCGAGATGAACCATGAACGCTTTGACTCCCTTCCTCTCCGCTTTGTAGGTCTCTCTGCTACGACGTCTCTTTCGTTCCTTCGGCTCGCTCAGTTGGTCTTCCGTGTTTGCTCTTTAATCTTGCTGTCTTTATGGCCTTCTAAATGCTATGTACATTTCAGTCTATGGTCCGTAATATCAGATTAACCGTATAGTTTTGGGGTCTGTCAATGCCGCGCAGCTCCCTGCCACCGGCTCCCTATTGAGGCTGTAAAGTAATGCCGCGGCCCTGCTTTTGCCGCTGTCGGTCCAACATCGTGTTGACTACGATGCGATGAAGAACGCAGGACAAGTCATGAGGCTTTTGGCAATGATTTTACCGATCTTCAGCGACGGCCGTTGATGCTAGGGAGGGTGGGACGCAACAGGGTTGAGGCAAACAACATGAGATAAGCCACAAACCACGGCAGATTAGATATCCCTCGAACGTGCGAGAGGGAATTTGTTAGCTGGCATTTGTCTGGCGTCCTTCTTCCAACCACGTCAGCATGTTGACGTCCTAGTCGACCGATCTGCGAGTCACAGGTCAAACTTTGGCTCGCAATCGACGAACGAGTACTAGACCGCAGGGATCACGTTCTTCTAGGCTTGCTGGCGCGTTTGGGTCTCTCCGCGCGTTCGCCTTTCGCCGCAGTGGACATTTTAGGCAAAGTTCTTGAAATCAAACAGACCACATTGCTTTATAATGCACAAACGTTCGCTATGAGAAGTAGGCTTTTGTTCGATGACCGCGTCTGAGGTAGCTTCTTGGTGAATATACCTACCGAATGCATCAAACACGGTGGTAACTACCTTCAAACGCTTGGTAGATCAAACGGGGTGGCAGTTGCACACGTTTTCCCAACTGAAAATCCAGTAACGGTACGAGGATTAGCAGGTCCCAAGTACTGACTTATCCACAAGGACCGAAAATCATGCTCCAAGGCAACGTTTCCCTCTTGCACATCGACAGGCTCCCGCTTTGATGCGAGATTCGGGCTCATCTTTAGCTCAAATTGCTCCTAAATTCCTGAAATAGTTAAACAGAACCTCAATTAGTTCGATAGTTTTGCGGTGCGGTCTCTTCTGCCACGGACCGGGCCGGGATATGCTTAGCTTGACCCACTCCATTCCCCCTTCCCAAACTCGACTGGCGAGCAACCAACTACCCCTCCAGTGCTCAATGGTTACTCTCACTAATTGTTCACCAGTCATCGTTTCCTCCATCCGTGATTGTAGCTCGGAAGTATAGCAGGATTAACGGATGGTGTCCAGGCACAACCCGGGCCGTTGACGGAGCGGAAAGCTCGACGAGCATGCTCAAAGTTCAACGGACGAGCATCCGGAGAGCTCTAGATCTAGCTATGGAGCCATGGAGGGGTGATCAAACCAGCCCCTCTTGTTCAACGGCATCGAACCGCCAAGATGAACAGCGAAAACGAGCACTTTGTCGGTCTGATTCTAGTCTGGAAGAGCTTTCCTCCGCTGGTGATGAGCTGTATTTTGCATTCTTTGCCATGTCCGCGGATCCGATCCTATCGAGAGCCTAGCTCGCGGCTTACAGAAGGGTGCAGAGAGGCCAAGTATTCAGGTTGAAGCAATAGACCATAGCGGCGGGCGGCGCCAATATAAAAATTGAAAGGTGCAGAACAAGACTAGCAGTTCGTTCCATGTACTATGACCCCTTGCATGGCGGTTCATAGAGAGCGAAGAGCTTCCAAGTGTCTTGTGGACGCGAAAGCGAGCATATGTATATTTTGGGGGCTTGGTGGAACGTGGGATGCTGGTTCCTGGACGGCGTCCGCTACGCCGCTTGTACTTTGGACTGCTTGCTTTATCTTCGGACGCATTCCCAACCACCTCAACAGCTACTTGGCGAGCTGTTCTCCACATCAAGTGCATTCCTACATGGTGCCATACCTATAGGTTTGTAATCTGCGTGTTAGTGAGTCCGCACAGCATCTCGCAGTCCGGCAGCCGTAATCCTGACCAACTCCGCGGCCTCAATCCCAACAGTCGTCCAAAGTAACAACTCAACGACCCTTGACGCCTCATATTCTATATCGTACTACACCCCCTGAACTCCGTTTTGGCATCGCAGTCTCGTGGAGTCGACCTACTCAACTCGGCCCCACAAAGATTGGCAAAGCCAGGACTGGCTCATTCTCTCGATAATCACTTCAACCAGCGAACTTGAACCGCTCGAACTTTCCAAACCCCAACAAGAATGTCATCCTCTAGTCGCAGTGTGACCGTTTCGGCCCCTGCCCAAACGACGACACATGTTATCCCAAATCTCAAGGGAGGGTGAGCACAAGATTCACCCATCGTCTACCTCTATAATAGCCATACTTATATTCGTCTCAACCCGTATCCGGGTCTGTTTTCTCAATGACACAGCGCAAACCCAGCAACACCTAAACTAGCCGGGATTATAACCGGCTCATGCATTTTGCTTGCATGGGTGGTCTGTTTCATCTACTGGTGGTGGAACCGACGGCGGGAGAAGCAAGGCCTCGCTGAAATTGAGGCCAATCAGAAGATGAAGGAAATAAATGGACGCATTTCACCCGCGTACGTCACTACTGGGCCGATGAGGCGAACTCGAAGTCGGGCGAACAGCACGCCAATGCGAAAATATCCTCCGGGAACGAGGCTTGGGGACGAGAAATCAGATGGCGAGAGACCAACTTCCCCCGGGTCTTCAGTGCCTGTGGGACGGAACCGGACAAGCTCAAGAGCAAGCGCTGGTGCGAGGACTCAGAGCCCGACTGCGATGGACAACAGGTCCAGAAGTCCACCTTCAAAGGCGAGGAGACCGCTCGAAGGGCCATATCATCATGGACGAGCTGAGGTGCCTGTAGCACCCCACCATGGTACTGGGCCGTTGACCCCGATGAAAGAGGTACCAACCAGGGATGAAGCTCCCTCACCACCACCAAAGTCGTAGATCCAGCCAGTCACGGCATCACCCGCGTTTGTTAGGCGTCCTTCTCCACTCTCTTCTCCTTTGATCATTCACCCAAGAATAGTTCGTGGCAGATGCCGTTCTGTACCATCATCGCTGTATCGTAGATCGCATTGCCTCTCTATTCAGTCCATAGGGCCGGTCACATACACTGATCTAGAGTTGAAGTGGCGGCGAGTATGAGTTGTTTTCAAGCTCTGCCAGACAATTAGAACCATTTGCACAAGGGCCACAGCTAAGTGGGCCTTTCTACGAAAATGCAGGGCAATGCACCCTTGTCGATCCCACGTCGGTGCTGAAGGCCTGCCAGCGGTGCAATGATGTGCTCATCGGATGTGCTGTTCAACGAAAATGCCGTGGGCAAGCATCGCCACAGGAACCAGCTCAGCGATCCTAGAACTCCGTCACACGCAATCCTTCTTCCGCACCCTCTCACCCATCAAAAGCCCAAAGCTGAGGACAGCAAATATCCTTAGCGCTACTCTCTTTTACACTTTGTTCTATACACCTCCCGAAACAACCAAACTTCCAGAATTATGGCCAAGGGAAAGAGGGCCGGCGAAATCGTTGGGAATGTAACGCTGGCTGCGGTCGCCATCCCTTTCATCCCTATCCTCTTAGTCGCATATGCTGGTGCCACCGCGCATTATGAGATCAAGCGGATTCGGTAAGCTAGAATGTCCTTCTCAACGATTCCCGGTGGACTCGGTGCGTAACCGTATACTTACAAATGGCCAAAATAGGAGGGAAATCAAGGATCGGAAATGGAAAAAGATGCCTCAGTACTGGAACGGGACCATCATAACTGGGTATGGATGTCAGCTAAACAGATGACACTTTTAAGTATTGACACCCCATATAACAGAAAACTATCGGCAAAAGAGTTGCGACAAATGGCTGCGAAAGGAACAACAGCGCAGACCCCCGAACCGCCACGAAACCTGCCCGTCCTCCCACCAGAGATCATACGAGAGGTCCTCATGCACGCTACGGACACTTTTCCTTCTCCTTTTTCCGTTCATCGATTTAGCCCCTCATCCCCGGCAAGGCGCTTCCCAGCATCCACCGACCCCTTGTCTGACCTGGCCGTGGAACGAGAGCTCCACCAACAGAGCATGGAGATAAAGCTCGCCGTATCAAAGGTCTCTAGACTCTGGAGAGACATTGCTGCAGAATTCCTATACAACTCTATCCGAATCTACAATTCCCGGCAAATTCCTCTATTGAAGCATGCTTTCGATGGAGACGAGCGTCGACGTGGCGGTGGAGGTCCGGGCAGTGTCGCTTGGTGGATACGGGAGGTTTGGATTGACGTGGCCAAGTTCAACTACTTTATCACCTTGGACGATGGCCTACCTCCTTTCGACCTCTTTGACTTCTTCAAACAGTGTCCAAAGATCGTCGTCTTTCGGGATTTTGGGAAGTGGGGCAATCAACAAGCCACGGCATACCTGAATCAAGACCCCACCCTTCAAGCCATCACTCAAACCCCTTACGAAACGTCCAGAGCGAAGTCGGGTATCAAGCAACCGGAGGAAACCGATGCCAGTCGACGGATCGAGTTGCACCTCTTGGTTGACAGGGACCCCTTCCTCCCACTCACAGCATCTCCTCCCTACACTTCCACGATTCCCTCAATCCAGTCCCTGGAATTACGATTCGACTACATCCTCCGTCACTCGGTTCCAAATCCCGACGTCATCATCCACTTACCAAACCTCAAATACCTCACCGTCCGAGGAGTCAAGGCGACGATTCAAGCACAAGTCTTCGTAATGCCAATGCTTGAAAGTATCACATACGCGCCGGACTCTTTACGAGGAATGGACCACGTCGGGCCAGACCCACTTCGAAGTCTTCTGGAACGACACGGGAGCAACGTCCGCGAACTCGTGCTTCTCAGCGAATGGTCGTTGCTGAATCCGGGGGAGCTCCGCCAGTCTTGCCCAGAGCTACGATCGGTTCACATGCATTGGGATGGAGCGGCGCGGCACGTGGATACTTTCCCGCAAGGTATTACGCACGTCGGGCTCTTTGGATTGGATAACATCGTCCATCGGAAGAGAGGGCTGGAGGTGCTTTCGCTGTTGTCGACTATGGCGTCAACGTTTCCCACTCTCCAAGAGGTCCAAGACTTAAGCTGGCGATCAGGAATGGTCCGATTACGTGCGGTCAAGCATTGGGACGATCCGGAGGCCGAGTCGTATCGCGGATTTTGGAGGTTGGCGCTGACGGTTCTCAGGGGAAATCTGGAAGGGGCCTCGATTCTGGATTGGAGAGGCAGGACGGTCATCATACCTTTATCGCGTCCTTCTGGCGAAGTCATGGACTATGACGATCAGGGGATGGATCAAATCATGAACGGTCGTTTTCTTTTCTAACACGGACTTGTTACCACTTGCACACTCTTTTTATTCACTACTCTGTGTATTCATTTCTATTAGTTGATGGCCTCTCGAGCGTTCTTATTGGATCCCATTGTTTCAAGCTGATGGTTGTGGTTGAAAGCCAAGCGACGTTTGGCACCGTAGACCGCAGTAGAACGCCACCCATGATCATGCTGGTGACTGGAAAATTATATTTTGACCGAACGAAGCGGGCAAAATTCCAGATGGAAAATTCATCCGGGTCAAAGCTTTTGCTGATCCCTCGACGTACTGGCGTGGATATGTGATTGACAGATCGGTGGGTCCCTCCGCAGTCTTATTTGGCCCCTGAACGTTGCAGGCATCGCGTAAGCACAGTTCTTTTCTCACCGTCGCCCATTTCCCCATATGAACGAAATGCTGGAGAAGCGTGAAGGATCAACCCTCATTCGGCAAGGAGCGGATGGACGCGATGTTCCCGGTCGAGAGTCGAGAGAGGCAAAGTGCAGCGAAGCTATTTAGACGAAATGAGCAACCCAACTCCGCGAAAAGTCGTCAAATCGGAGCCAGAGCTAAGCTATCATAACGGCTATAATAGCCTATGTAGGATATCAAACGGGTAGGGTAAACACATTGAGGACCGATCCACTCCTCTAACCCCCGCCCCCTTGAGATAGCGTTATCGTAGAGACAACCCAGTGCTCTCGTTCTTCAGAATTATTCTGTTCGTTATATCGATTTATTAGGACGTATATAGTGTTTACGACGTAACGGAGAGACAAGGAAATTGGAATGGTCCGAGTCGGAAGCCGAAAGATGGAAGTTGGCGGAATGCTTCTGTTAAAGGACGTAAAAAATAATGATGGATAAATAAAGTGGCTGTTCAGTCAATAGACCGTACAGCAAAGAAATTCGTGCGTCGCTGCGGAGCTTGGACCCGTCTCAAACCGAATATTGATCTTCCTGACGCTCCAATGCCCCTCGAGAACAATCACATGACGTCTTCTCCCTTGGAAAATCGACGAGCTTTAGCAGCTTGGTTCGAAGCATATGCAGCACCCGGACTATATGCGATTTGTTTGAAGAGTTTTGCAGCTTCTGTGTAGAGTGCAACTGCGTCCCTGTAGTTGCCCTGATCCCGGTGCGCGTCACCAAGGCCCGACAGAGAGCAAGCTCTGCCGGATCGGTACCCGATGTCGGTACAGATTTCTAAGGCTTCTAAAAAAAGCGTGATGGATTGGCTATACTCGTTTTGACACAGATGCGCGCGGGCAAGACCGATCAAAGTCAGGGATGTTTTCAAACGGGATCGAGTTGGTCATCGCCTATTTCAGAGCAGATTTTTGAGACTTGATTGTGAATAATACCGGAATTGAACTTTACCTCATAAGCTACCCATCCCAACGCCCAAATATCGCTTCCAAGGCAAGCTTCCTCCTCTCGCAACACCTCTGGAGCCGCCCACCGGAGTGTATAATTATCCCCTGTCAACGTGAGGTCTATGGTGTTGGTGGAACTGCAGAACGTTGCCTCGAGCGACAAGGGTGCCAACGGTTTGGCCTCAGCTTGCCTCGTCCTCTTTGTGAGATGGCGAGCGGATCCAAAATCGGTAATTATCGCCCGGTATTCGGAGTTAACCAATATGTTTACCTGAAACGTTAGGACACTGTTTGCCAATGGTTTACTATGACGCCGTCGGAACACGTACGGATTTCAGGTCGCCGTGGCGTATGGGTGGTTGTTGGCTATGGAGGTATTCCACTCCTCTCGTCACGTCGTTTATCTGGAATATACAATCTGAGAGTTAGGTTTAAAAAAAGGTGGTTCGACCGTACCAGCGAGATTCGTTCCGGGATTTCCCATTCTGCTGAAGCAATGAAGTCCTTCAAGGTCCCGTTGTCTCCCCAGGGAAAGACCAGCCACACTACATCCTTCGTCAAGTCTTCGACAGACCCTTCTAGTTTAATGATGTTTTCGTGAGAAAGTCCAACCAGGAATTCGGCTTCCCTGAGCGTCAACTGAACCGAAAGACCTTAGCATCGAAACCCCTCCATGACGAGCCGGAGTCTTCTTACCCCTAATACCCGCTCTGGGTCATCTGACATGTTCATCTTTTTCACTGCTACATCCTGTAAAGTCGGAATTGATGAGACTCGTCGTCACTATCGATGGCCTAGACGGCCGACTAACACTGACCTTCCTTCGCGGAGACGAAGTAGGACCACTGGCAGGTAAGTGGAGACCTTTGGCTTTGCTTGGATTCAATTGGCTCGTCCTATCTTGACCACCGGAGGGAGATGTCACAAAGCCTCGTAAAACCGTTGCGTTGCCTCCACGGAACTCGCAGGGGCCTTTTAGGAATTCGATGGAGGACTGATCAATTCGCCATGTCGCAAGCTTCCTGAGCTTGTCTCTCTGCGAGGAAAAGTTGTTTTGACGAGTCATCAATGTTTATCTTTGAGACTCGGGAAGATCTTACCAGTTTGGCGCTTGGTTGGGAGCCACTGGATGAAGCATGGTGGTTCGAATCGGGCGGTGACCTGGATAAAGCGGAAGGGCTGACATAGGGGGGTTCGTCGTTTTGCATTTAATGGGATAAGCAAAGAGGGGCTTAGAGATGCGCTTGCGTGGTCTTCGTTGAGAAGTGGCAGTTGTGGTATTTGTAGGGAACTCGGCATCGGACGCGTATGTCAGGATAGAGCAGATGAAACCGGAGTCTTTCGCCCTCCGAAACCGCGTCTCACGTGCCCCTCCTCACTGCGGACCCGTAGTTTCTACTTATCGAAGGTTCCTTGCAAGTCCACACGAGGAAGTTGAGCTTGTACCCAGGCTTGAAGCGGAACAATCAAAATATGGGGGCAGGGATAGCGGGGGAGCGTGCTGTGATTGGTCAGTAAGGAACCTAATGAGCAAGAATTGCCAAAATTGGTCCCTTGAAGATGTTCAATGGGCCCTCCCAGCCAGCGTTCAACGGATGCTGCGGACATAAAAATAACCCATGAGTCAAAAGTGTTCGCCAAGCCTAGTTCCCCCCCCCCCCCCCACGGAGTTAGATATTCTCAACGTAGCACATAAGACCTCAACACATCCTAGTCCCTTCCCAGCTAGGATTTTTCGGTGCCCATTCCATGTTCCAACCTACCCTCTCCGGGGCCCGGGCAAAACACCTATGCCGGGATCCGAGCCCACGGTTTCAAAGTCAACCTTCACGAAGTTACCATCACGGACCAGCCAGATATCACGGCTGTGTCAGGGTCATGGGACGGATATTCTCTCCGATATTGGTCTACACCGGGTGCCGAGACGCAGAATTTAGGTATCGGGTCAACGAAGAGCTTTTTTAAGAATTCAAGCGGTGCTAGCCGTCACGGCTTCGTTGCATCTCACTCACCCTGCCAGCGCATATGGCAAGCGCCCAAATGCCCCTCGACTTCATTTTATCGGGTACCGCAAAGTCCTGTTTGACTGACTCGCCTGTGTTCTCTGTCACCGTATCCGATGGTCGGATACAGAGATAGGTCACAACTTAGACGAGCCGGTATTTCAAAGGAGCTCGACTGAATGTCCTCATATGCACTCGTTGGATGACGTAGATGTATTAAAGAGCCCGAGGAGTCGCAGTCACGCTGAAGATATGTCCAAAAGAGGAAGTGAAATATTGTTCACGGATATCCTTTCACCCCGATGAGCGTCGCACCCCGAGCAATTCCGTACGGCTAAGTCTCTTACCAGCGACAGTACCAGACCTGCTGCTGGTGACCACGAATGAGTGTTCACCAGGAGTTGCTTTAGATTATTTGGAAATAATCCAGATCCCAGAGCTACGGGTCAGCTAATTTACCTCAGTATCAGATTCGCCTGGCCGCCGAGTCCAGGGTAACCGCCTGTGGTGCATCCGTCGAGAGATGTAAAACTTAGTTACCAGCGATGCTGATGCTGGTATCTTTTACACTCGCTTCTTGAAAATTCCACGCGCGGCCCACTACAGCAACAATTCTTTCTAGAAGGTCATAAATATAGAACAGAATAATGGCGTTTTGCAAAACGGGACAAGGATGAAACGGTTGTGAGGAGGAGCAAGGTAATGTCCGTAGGGTGATTTGGAGCAGAGTATGACCCCACGAGGAGTCTATTGGATGTTAAGGGGGGCATGAGAAGGGACGTGATGGTCGTGAAATACTTAATCCAGGGGTGTGTGTTGGGCTTTTCAGTGAGTGAAGAGAGAAAGGAACGCTGTTTGTACAGATTGCAAGAAAGTTCGCGCTGGCGCCATAGCTGCGGTTCCCAACAACGTTTCACTCTCGAGGTTGGACGGTGCGAAGTAGAATCCCGATGCCAAGACGAGATAGCTTCACGAGGCAATTGGGGTCAGTCGCGTTCCTTCTCAATCAAAAAATGAGTTTCACCAACCTTAGGACTAAAATGCTGCCACGGTGGTAGTTACTCTTCGCCTCGATATAGGTGTACGTCAGGAGGAAGATAGAGAAGATGATTGCAATCACATCCCACTTCGGGAACACCATCCTATAGACACCGGCGATTAGTATATTCAAACCAGGGTTTCGCGCGGGCGTAACCTACGTGAATGTGCTGGCTATCTGACCAATATCCCGCGGGTCGTACCAAGCCGAGAAGGCAACCATGGCAGGGATTTGAAGCAAGCACACTTGCAGAGCATACGCCGAACCGATTTCCATACTGCGTTTACATACACGTCAGCTTTCGTTCCTCCGATATGACTTTGTATACAGACCTCAACGCGATGTTTCCATTCATAGCGAACGAGATGGCGTTCATGAACTCGGTGGTATTGGGTACCAAAGCGAAGAGCGAGATGCCGAGGAACTTTTCATCAATCCCTGACCCTTGCAAGACGACATCCACGACGTCGACGAGAATTTCTAGCGGGGCGCGGGTTGTTAATTCCGACGCGGTTTACATATGATTGTCGTGGACAACTTACCGGCAATAGCAGCATATAACACTGTGCAAGTCAACAATACGGTAGCGCTCGTGGCACGGCTCCACGACGGTGCTTCATGCCCGCCATGTCCTCCACCACCTTGTTCGGTACCTTCGTGTCCCACCTGACCTGCCGCTGCTGGTCCTTCGTGCTGATGCAGTGCTGACACCGTCACAGCGACCGCATGGGTGAAGTCGTCTGTTGTTAAATTCGACGGAAGCAGTAACGAGGGATGACTGGGATCTTTCGCGGCGGATGACACGGTTTCTAGGATCGGTACAACACCTAAAGACCGAGATGGAGACTGTGAGGGGCCAGCCGGGGCATACGAAACTCGGCGCAAAATTGGCGACGGTGGTCCTGTTTGAGACTGCAGGTTGCTTCCTCCGGCGTGAGGGCCAAGATACGGGGTTGGTGGGGCACCAGCATCTCCCGAGCTCGACCGATACCCTTGCGGAATTCCCATATCAGTGCCGGTAGTGAGAATGCTCGCCTTCCTCAACAATTTCTTCGTCTGTTGAGCAGCAATCCGGTTGTACATCGACAATCTTCCGCCCGATGCACCACCGCCAGTGATGTGCGAGCCCGTTTCAAGAGGATTCATCAACTGCTGGGGGTTCTGCCAGATTTGGGATGCGTGTGTCCGAAGCGAGAACCACATGCCGATGAGATACGAAAAGAGGAGAATGCCGGCACAGAAGTACATGAGGGGCTTGACGGTATCTTGGTAAAAGTCGTCGGTGACTGGATCGGGGTGCCTGTAGACGCATCTTCTGCATCGCCAGGTATCTGCGGGGGCATGTCTCGACTTGGGACAGCCATCGCAGACGAGTTCGAACTGTATGATCGGACGGTTAGTGCACTGTGGTACTCTCCGATCGCTGACAACGTACGTTTCCATATGTCTGATAGAAGAGTGTAGGCGTCAAGGTTCCAATGATAGCCATGATCAACATCGTGCTCGTCACTCCAGCGCTCTTCGCGTTGAACTTAAGTTCCTTCTGCCTCATAGCTCCGCTAATCATTGATACACCAGGCATCAGCCCAACACCTGCCAACAAGCTCCCTACGATTGATCCCTCGACGAGCCTGCCTTTGCCTTGGGTCAAGGCAATGCCGTACAGGATAATTTCAATGATTGAACCGAAGGTGGCGTTGATGACAGCACCCATTCCGATGGAAGACTGCGCGCTGATGGAAGCGACGGCCATGCCGATGAAGTACGAGAGTGGAATGACGGAGGCGAGCGATAGGACGAAGATCAATGCTTGCGAGGCGAAGAACTCCAGGACAGGGTGTACAGGCAGACCGTGGTGCTTCCTCTTCTCGACCCACGGCATGAGGAAGAAGCCGTCAAGAATGACGAGGAACACGATAGGGAGGAGGTTGATGAACATGATGTTGACACCATAGACGGTATACTTGTAGTACTGAAGACCTGCCGCGCGATACGTGCAGAGGAGCACTTTCGATTTGGGGCTTCCTGTTGGAGCAGTTTGGCCTTGCTGTAACCGAGGTGCAGCCTTGACGGTGAACGACGATACGGCCGGGACACCATTCCCGTGACTTTCTCCTAGCAGATTGTCTCCACTGGTTACCAACTCTGACGTTGAAGGGACGACGATATCCTGAGGTGCTGAGCAGAACTGAATGTTGTCATGCCTCCATAACAGGTGGTTGATCAACTCCCATTGCAACTTGGCCATAGGGATGGTCAGAACGCACGCCCAGCAGATCAGGCAGACGATGAGCATGATTGGTAAGATGCAGCACAGAAGGAAAAGCCAGAAGCAGACCCTTCCGAGCCAATGCCTTTTCGCATCCTCCACAGCGTCGAACGCCGGACCGAGATCCGCAGGTACTGAACCATAAGACTTCAACCCGGCGGCATCGGGATTCCTCAGAAGAGAGATCGTAGGATTCGGCTCGAGTACTGGATCCCACGACGGAGAAGCTCCTAACCCAGCTATAGGCTGGCTGGGGGATTGTCCAGCTACGCCCCGGACGGTTCCTGTGGAAGTTTCACTCGCCGCGCTGCTGATGACGCCGGAGTCTCGCCGTGCCCCACTTTCGAGATCCGTCGCTACCGAACGGTCATCTCCATCCTCCTTTTCTTCGTCTAGCGCTCCATCCCCTTGGACGTATTTGCCGAATGGCCAGAAGATGTACCAGGCCAGTCCGTAGGATAAGCGTGAGTACTGCCGGCCTCCTCTCGGTACGAGATACAGGATGACGGCTGGGACGAGGAAGATGAGGGCCATCCACCAACCAAAGACGAGTGTCCATATGATGTTCCCAGGTAGATAGTGGCTGTCGATAACGCGAGATGGCTGGGAGTGCAGTTCTGTCTCAGCGTTCCGGGTGACCGTTCGCGATTTCTGATACAACGCCGGTTTCCAGATGGGTAGACCGAATGGATGTTGCACGTTGATCAGAGACTGACGGTCTTTGACTGTGAGAGGGTCGTCTTCGTTGAATTCGCGATCGATCGGATTGCCGTCTGGCGTTGTGTCTTCGCCCGCTGCGACCGCGTCGTGAATGGATTGACGACCGATGGACAGGCCCCGGCCTCGTCTAGGGGTGGCTCCTGGGTCTTCATCCTCGCTTGGACTCTCGTTGCGCCCTGCCTCCTCTTCTGCCTCGGAGAAGAGACCACCTTCCCGATCGTGCAGGTGTCCAGCACGCGAATTGAAACTTGAACTGGCGACAGAGGCACTTCGGTGAGGCTGCGGTCTTCGGTTCTGTCCGCTGATAGACGTCGATGATGTGGTGCGAGGGAAGCGAGAGGACATGGTTGTCCCTCGACGGGTGGTGTGAGGAGAGGATGGACGAAGCTGAGGGGAGGCAGGAGGGAAGTAGGAAGAAGTATCTGACATATGGTGGGAAGTCGTTGTTGCGCTCGCCCGGAGACCGGGAGTGGGTAGTGGAGCCGATTCCTCCTGTGTTGGAGAGTTTAGACTAGCAGACATCTTTGTATGTTGCACAAGCCTAAACGTCTGTATTCTTTGCTGGCGACGCGCAATGCAATGCAACGCAATACGATGCAAGAAGAGGTCAGTTGGACGCCGGTGAGGACAACAGAGGTGTTCAACGCGAGACTAAGGGGGACACTCACCACTCAACGTCAATGCAGACGTAGTTGTTCTCCTCAAGAGAGTCAGGTGACGACCAGGAGAAAAAGGATGGCGCAACGAATCTCCTCCTAGGAGGCTTGAGATAAGTCGCCTCAAACACTTCAACTTGGGGCCGGGGACGCCTTTATATATAGGTTTGGGTCAGCCCGCCACAGCCTGCAGTATATGTACGGTACATACCTTGAAGGGAGACGAGTCGTGTAGTGAGTGGTGGTCGGTAGTTGGGGACAGGAGACACAAAGATTTGCTCGTAGTCGAATTCAGGATGCCGGCGACAGACGCCCGCTGTCGCCGTTCCTGCCGCTCCCCCGTCGAAAACTTGGGGTGCACCGAACAACCTCAACGTCATTTTCACCGCTGATCTATTTCAAGCCACCGCCATCTCCAACGACGACGACAACGAAGGATGGCAAAGGATCACCAGCAGCAACGATATCCCCTTTCACTTGCGACTATCATCGCCATAGGAGTGTTTGTGTTGTTGTCCTTTGCATTTATTTCAAAGCAAAAGACCGGAGGCATCTCGGCCCCCGACGATTCATCAATCGGCAAGCCTCTAAAGGCGAGCAATGACAGAAATACGTGTCGAAAGTCGTTTGAGTGTTTCCTTACATTTCGAGCACTTTCCAGGCATCTGTGGTCCTCAAAGGCGACTCGGGTGTCATTGGTAAGCTCAAGATCGTCCAAGATGGCCACTGGAACCCAGTGCACATTACGGGTAGAATCACTGGTCTTACCCCGAATGCTCTGCGGGGATTTCACATTCAGTGCGTAGTCGGTCTGGAACCGCGGATCTTGGGGCATTATCATTCACCTCCACTCCTTTTCGAAGCGCCCTCGGCGATCTTTCAAACGGCTGTATGTCAACCGGCACGCACTTCAACCCCTTTGGCAAGACGCACGGTGCACCCGACGATAAGGAACGTCACGTCGGCGACTTGGGAAATATCCAATCCGACAAGGACGGGGTGGCCGACGTTGACATAACGGACCACGTCATTTCTCTGTTCGGAATTTACAGTATCTTAGGGTGAGGATCATATACCCGCTCGGACAAAGGAACCACTAGATTAACCAGATTCTTTCTGTGATAGACGCTCTTTCGTTGTGCATACGGTATGCTGACAAATTCCCTTCGGGGTGGACGAAATTGACCCGCATATCACAGGGAACGGACGATCTCGGACGCGGAGGACACGAAGACAGTAAAACAACGGGTCATGCAGGAGGAAGAGCCGCTTGTGGTGTCATTGGTACGCATTTCGGTTTTCTTTTAAGGACGCTCTAACATCGCAAGGCCCTCCACCTCAGGCATTGCTGAGGATGAGGCTTAGAAGCTCTAACAAAGGCTCGTATCAAGCCAATCCTAACGTATTTTGAAGACTTTTCAACACATCTTTGTCCAATCCTCGACCTATCAACACCACTTTCCCCGCAATCTCTCCACCGTCAACGCTTCTTTCCTCCTCTCTTGTCTCATACAGACTCTTGACGCCTTGTAATACAAATATCTTTCCATCATCAACCTGCCAGACTCCTTTACACCTTAAGACCTCCAACGTCCTCTCTGGTGTGTCCGGTAAATGTCCCTCCCATAACACCGTCCGTATCCATTCGTCCAACTTCTGTGCTTTGTCTTCCCTAAGCACCGGTATTGGAATGAGCAGTGAGGTGATATCATTGATGTGGGAGCAGTTCTCGTCATGTACGTGTTCGTGCTTTTCCGAAGACTCGTGAGCGGATTGACCGGCAAACGCGGTATCGAAGAAATTGGGTTGAGCCGAATAAGCGCGCAGGTCGAGGAGCTTGGAAAGATCAATGTTGCCCTTTATCGTCCGTTCTATAGGTGCTGTCGGGTTAAGCTCCCGGATAGTCGATTCCAGGTTTGAAATCTCCTCGGCCTTGGCGATGTCTGCTTTGTTCAGCAAGATTATATCTGCGCACCCCACTTGGCTGAAGTGACGTATGCCTCGTTAACTCAACGGATAGTCTATAATGGGATGTTTTACTCACCGAAGACTCTCTTTAACCTCTCCCGTAGCTTTGTCGTTCTGAATTTGCTGTGCACCGTATAAAGCCATGAGCTCGCTTTCCCTCGGTCCAATACCGAAACATTCCAGACGCTTACCTGCAACCCGAACACTCCATCTACAACGCAAACAACACCATCCAGCAAGATATCTTCACTCAAATCTTCATTGTGCCAAAATATCGAGGCAATTGGTCCTGGGTCTGCCAAGCCAGTCGTTTCCAACAAGATATAATCGAACCGGCCCCGCTTTTTCATCAACTTTTCAATGGCCGCTGCTCCAGAATCCTTGATCGAGCAGCATAGGCACCCATTGGCTACTTCGAGAAACTCTTCGGATAACTGAGACGAGTCGTTGGATGCGTCGCTCACGTCGATTTTGCGACCTTTTACCCAGAAGGTTTGACCAGGTGCTCGTCAGAATCTCGTGATCCGGATCAAAAACATCAAGGGTACCTTCGATATCTGCAGTGTCACCGAACTCGTTCATGATAACAGCTATTCGGTATCCATGCCGTTCGGTAAGAATGTACCTGAGAACGCATTCCGGAAAAGGAGTCAATGGTCGGTCCCGAGTCGCTGGTGAGACGGACTCACTGAAGGAGGGTCGACTTGCCGGCACCTTCGAAAGAGACAGAGGATCAGCTTCCGGCGTATTGTAGCTCGTAACAGCCTAATGATTCACCAAGAAATCCCGTGATGATAGTGAGCGGTACCCTCGCCGGTGCAGATGCCGTTGGCGCGTTGAGGGTCGGTGCGGTGGTTTCGACAAGATCCCTGAACAAATACCTCCATTAGGCAAAATGACTCAAATGCTGTGCGGTTGCCTCACTAACGGAATATCCTCGTCGTCAGAAGCCATCTTCAATGCTGTGGTGGATAGAAGAGGAGAGGAAGGGTATTTATACGTGAGACGCGTCGACGGAGATGAACGTTGCTAATCACCGCCCAGAAAGGGATTCAGTTCCTGACTGTTAATCGAACGCTTCCACCGGCTTTGTCCCTTCCACATTCACCGCCCGCCTCCCAAAAAGCCATCTCTTAGCCGCCCTCTCGATTACAACAAGCCACTCACGCCAGACCTCAATCAGCTAGCAATGGAGGTACCAACGGACCAGAACGCCAACGGATCGCAGGTCAACAACCCACTGGATGTTGAATGGAGGTGAGAGAGCCTTTGCGAACCGTGTCGGCGAGAGGCGGCATGCTCAAATCGTGCACACGGGTTTTGTGCGGAAATGACAGATACGAAATGAGAAGAGACTGTCAGCAAATTGTACCAGGCGTCTTGCTTGGACCATTCCAAGTATCGAAAGACCTGAATAAGCTGAAAGAGCTTAGCATCACCCACATGTAAGCGAGCCGAGGGCCGAACCGTCAGCCAGCAAACGACTCTCGAACTAAAGGACCATCCTTTGACAGCTTATGCATTCGCGATCAGAAAGAATCGTTCTCGGTTCGCCCACGGTTCCCAGAGCAGTTCACGTACTTGGTGTTGGACGTGCAGGATACCGAGGAACAAAACCTCATTAGACTATTCCCTCAGTAAGCACCGGATCGTCATCCGTGTACGTGCTAGGAAGCTTTACGTTCTAACTTTACGCGCACGTACAGGGCAAAGGCCTTCATCGAGAATGCACTGGCAGCGGGCGGCCAAGTCCTTGTACACTGCAACGGTCAGTATACCCCATCTGGCCGGAAGTTACCGAGTCAAGACTAACTTTCAATGGCCCATTGCTTCAAACTCTCTTACAGGAGGGATCAGTCTAGGACCTTCCTTCGTGATCATGTTCGTTATGGAGCACCTCAACCTGAACTGGGAAGACGCATTACACCTAGTACAAAATCGACGATATTGCATCTCGCCAAATGGGGGTTTTCTCACTCAAATAAAGGTGCGGCTTCGAAATTTCACTGTCATCAAATAGCATGGTTAAGAGAGGAGCTTACTCACATTTGTCCCGCCGTTTGATCCGGTTAGGAGTACGAGGCGATCTACAAGGCATCGCAGCAAGTCCAGAGGTTCGGTGGTGCGAACCGCACCGTCAGCACAACAAGGCGCAAGCGTGGCGAAGATTCCGAGGATGAGGATGAAACGTGGGTTTTACCGGACAGATGTTCGCCTTTATTCGGATCGCTTAACTTATCCCAACCCGCAATCAAATTTAGGACGGAACCAAGACGACGCGAAGCCCCGATACCTCGCAATCTTGTTCCACTGGCACCAGCAGTGCCAGCAAGCGCTCCGCAGGATGTCGAAATGGCATAGTCCCTTCAGAAGGGTACCCTCGTCCCATCCTGGAAACCCCTGCCAAGGCTCTTATCAGGATTTCTTAAGCTTTCAACGGTCTCCCCTGTTCCCGCTTTCTATCACATTATTCGTTCCTCTCTTTCGGTAATCAGCATACTAGTTCTCTGCCTCAGCGCGTCTCCAGCACCTTAGGTAATTTGAAAATCCACCCCAGACGACTATTAAGTCAATGTCTATCAATGTACAAATACAAAAAGATTGCACCACAGAAAACGAGAGATCAGAGATCCTTGATCTTAGCCTTCTCCTTCTCTTGCATGACGCGCTTGGCGTGGACATCTGCGACGTCGCGGGGCATTTAGAGGAGCTCTGAGGATGAGATTGAGAGAAATTCGTACCTCTTCGCTTGACATAAGCTTCCACTGAAATACCAGCGAACACGACACCAGCACCAAACCATGCACCTGGTGTCAGGCGGTGTTGATACAGGATCACAGACAGAAGCATGGTGAAGAGCTTCCGGGTCAGGGTGATGGTCCTGAAATTAGGAAGCTCGTCAGTCATTGGAGCGAATTGTACAGGAGCTCGACCACTTACACAAGGGTCAACGATCCGAAGTGTTGGAGAGTTTCGAAGATGAACAGCTGGCCCAGTGCACCAGTCAAAGCGAACTGCGCGAGTGGCATGACTACGCTTGGATGGGTTTGAATGAAATCCCAAGCTTGGACGATTTCTCGCTCCCAGTTCGTTCCGGGGTGAATGGTGGGGATATGAGGGAGAGGGAAAACGAGGAGAAGGGAGGTGATGAAAGTGCTGAACAGGTTGATCCAAAACATCATTTGTTGGCCAGTGACCTTGTACTTGCTGAAGATCTCGTCCTGGGTCGAGTTGGTCGCTCCATCGATGGCCAAGTTGACGATCAACAAGAACAATCCCCAAAGGCTGCTTTGTGCTGCGCCCTTTCCGTGTTTCTGGCCTTGTTCGCCGAACGCCATGAACATGGTGATTCCCGCGGTGACCATTGCGACGACCAGGTACTTGTGAGCGGCGAATTTACGGCGGTACAAGAGGACGTTCATGATCATCACTGGAACGAGTTTGCAAGACTTTCCGAGGACCATAGTTGGATACGAAATGTGTGAAAGGGAGGCGAAGCCGAATGGCGCGGCGGTGGTGATGAATAATGCGCACTGAAGGAAACGGAACATGAGGTTTCGGCGGTCGTCGAGAGTGAAGGGTTTTGCGGAGTGGTCCTTTGTTGAACCATTGGCGTGTCCGTTGGCATGTCCATTTGCATGCCCATTGGCGTGACCATTGGAATGACCGTTTGCCTTGACGTGACCGTTGGCTTTGACGGGATGTGAAGTGGCCAAACCCAACATTTCCTTCAACGATGCTCCACTTTTCTTCCTCAGTAGCATGTATGTGAGTGCTGATAGTGCACTGGCTGCACTTTGCGCTGTGTTGAGGAGTAACACCGACTTGAACTTTTCGGGCTTGCCCGTCACAGTGTTCAAGAATGGCACAGATACTGCAAAACGAAAAACAAAGTCAGCTCAAATGCTTGGTGCAGCAGTCTCTCGTTCTAACGTACGCCGCTCTTGTGCTATCGCCCATATCTGCAAAGCTTCGTTAGCGCCCGAGAGACCGCTGAAGATCCACGAGGGGAAGGTGCTTACCAAGAACATCGAGTAGACACCAATCACGCAGACAATTAAACGAAGGAAGGACATGGGTGAGAGAGCAAGAAATCAGAGACGGGAGATGAAGAGAGGTCTATGGAGGAAGTAAAGACTGATGAGAATAAGGATATATAGTGTTGTGAGATGGTTGAACGTGGATCCTGTGCCTTCGGAGCTGAGGACGTGGCAGAGGCGGAAGAATTAGACCCTTATAACCGCCGTTACCCCCGTTCAGGGATTAATCCTGATTTTGACCGGAACCGAAAGTCTACTTGGAGTCGAGCTTATATTTACAGACCGGAACCGAATTCAAGTCGAGCTTATATTTACTGACAAGCGTGTATCACCACTCAGCACCAACCATGGCAGACGACAAGGAGCAAGTTCGAGTGATTACGACCATTGGTCACGTAGGTCGGTGAGGTGTTTATACATCCAATTGCTAAGGCTGTTTCCACTCACAACTCTGCGGCAGACCATGGCAAGACCACCTATGTAGATAGTTTGCTCGTAGCGAACAATATTATATCACCAAGGATGGCTGGAAAGATTCGTTATATGGACAGCAGAGAAGATGAGCAACAGAGAGGTATCACCATGGAGAGTAGCGCGGTCTCCTTGAGATTCAAGATGACCAAGGCTGGCCAAGGTCCGTTCGTTCCTCGTTCTCCAAGCCCACTTCAAATAACCTCACCAGTTCTTTGGGTACGATAGGAAGCGTTGAAAACTATGTCATCAATCTGATCGACACCCCTGGACATGTGGATTTCAGCACTGAGGTCTCAACGGCGTCACGGCTTTGTGACGGTGCTCTCGTGTTGGTAGATGTCGTCGAGGGCGTGTGCACTCAGGTATGCCTTGGGATGTGCTTTGGCCTCAGGAACGTATCTCAAGTCATAACTAGACAGTCACGGTCCTCCGTCAAGCTTGGTTGGACCGCTTGCGTCCAATATTGGTCATCAACAAATGCGATCGACTCATTACCGAATTAAAGCTTGCCCCCATTGAAGCTTATCACCACCTCGTTCAGCTCGTTGAGCAAGTGAATGCTGTTATGGGGAGCTTCTTTGCAGCAGAACGAATGGAAGATGACATGCGTTGGCGGGACGAACGCGAGAGACGTTTGAAGGAACGCAAAGAACGCGGTGCTGATGAAGGAGAGTCCGCTGCTGCGTCTCATACAGAAGATGGGACCGAAGATGAAGCTTTCAAGGAGAAGGATGATGAAGACCTCTACTTCTTGCCGGATCGGGGAAACGTCCTATTTGCCTCGGCAATCGATGGGTGGGCTTTCAGAGTCGGCAAGTTTGCTCAACTGTACGGTGCGAAACTAGGAGTCAAGGAAGCGAATTTACGACGTGTTCTGTGGGGCGACTTTTACCTGGATCCAAAGACCAAGCGCGTCATCAGTCACAAGCATCTGAGAGGGCGAAACTTGAAGCCTTTATTCGTTCAGTTTGTTCTGGATAACATATGGGCAGTATACCAGAACGTTGTCATAGAACCGTGAGCTACATAAAAAGCTTTGTATACGGTGTCCTGCGACTAACGCATATCCTTCGCTCAGCAACCAAGAAAAGGTCACTAAAATCGTTGATACCCTCGGTCTGAAAATTCCACCGCGCGATCTCAAGTCTAAAGACACTCGCTACCTCCTCTCTCTCATCTTCTCCCAATGGCTCTCCTTGTCCACGGCGACGTTCCAAGCTGTAGTTGAGGTGGTACCCCCACCTTCACTAGCCCAACGACAACGAATACCGAAAATGCTTTACCCAGATCTCTCCTATGACGCGACGACGGACATTAAGCCCAAGAACAAGCTTGAGGAAGACCTGTACTCGTGTGATGATGGCCCCAACGCTACCATCATCGCATACGTGAGCAAAATGTTTGCAGTGAAGAAAAAGGAGTTGCCAGAGAACAAGAGGAAGGCTTTAACTGCGGAGGAGATGCGAGCTGCAGGAAAAGCTGCCAGGGAGGCGAGAGCTGCAGCCGCAGCAGCAGGAGCATCAACGGAAGTTGTATCCATACCTCTGGAAGTGCCGGCGCCAGCTGCCAATGAGACCCCTGCTCCTGAGGAGGAAAAGGCCGAAGACGACGGGGATGAAGAAATCCTTCTGGGCTTCGCCCGTCTTTATTCTGGGACCATTTCCCGAGGGACAAAACTATTCTGCGTTCTGCCAAAATACAATACCGCTTTGTCGCCATCGCATCCGTCCAACGTCAAACATCTGGCGGTAGTGGATGCCGCGTCGCTCTACGTCATGATGGGACGAGAGCTTGTCCCAGTCGAAACTGTCAAAGCAGGTAATGTGTTTGCAGTTGCAGGGCTGGCGGGGATCGTTGGGAGGAATGCTACGATTTGCGGTCCTGGGCTCGGGCTTGGGAGAACGGTGGACTTGCAGGGAGCGGACGCGGAGAAAGAATGCTTGGTCAACCTTGCTGGGATTAGTGGTCAGGTACGTTTGGTCGTCGCGTAGAAAAGTGTCTTTTGGTGAACCTTTACTTTTAGGCCGCTCCTATCGTCCGCGTTGCGCTCGAACCGGAGAATCCTGGTAAGCTAGATCGCATCTGATGTATTGCTCGTCAGTACTGAATCCATTGCACATGTTAGCCGACCTACCCAAGCTGGTCAGCGGCCTTCGACTACTAAATCAAGCGGATCCTTGCGTCGAAACCTTCCAACAAACAACAGGAGAATATGTTATCCTAACTGCGGGAGAGCTGCATCTTGAGGTAGGCACGCATGTTGCATAAGCCGACGACAGCTTCTGATCGATCGTCCATCCTTGCAGCGCTGTCTCAAGGACCTCCGAGAACGCTTTGCCAAAATAGAGATTCAAGCATCTCAGCCTATTGTCCCTTATCGTGAGATGGCTGTCAAAGCTCCAGGTAAGCCTTGCGTAGACGACCGAGTCACCAACACTTCGCTTACAAGACTAAATAGATATGGCTCCTCCTAAAACCCCCAACGCGAAACGCGGCACTATTCTCGGGTCCACGGCCCAAAACCTCGTCACCTTCACTGTCCGCGCAGTGCCCCTTCCGCAGGCCATCACCGATTTCCTTCTGACTAACGTATCGATTCTAAGACGTTTCCACCGAGAGGGCCAGCAAAGAAAAGGGGGCGATACCGCCCCTCAACCAGCCGAAGGATCCGAGCAAGAGGCTGCTGCAGATGACGCAGTTGTAACAGATGAAATCAGTCGACAGGCAACTGTCAAGCCGGAGGACTTTTGGAAAGCCTTGGATGCTCTGTGCAAAAAGGCTGGAGGAGAATGGGTCGACATCGCGGATAAGATATGGGCCTTTGGCCCTCATCGAGTGGGGCCCAATATTCTGGTGGATAGGATGACCGGCGCTGCCTCGTGAGTGTGCCTCGTCGTAATTCACGATATATCAGCAGCTAATCGAATCAACAAACCAGGCTACGAAAGAAATCACAGAAGCTTAACCTCCTTCGCGTGGACCAAACAGCGACACCTGAAATCGGCACACCAACTGCAAGCATTGCGGGCGAGATTCGCTACCTTCGTGACTTCGACGATTGCTTCGACACCGCCTTCCAAATTGCGGCAAATCAAGGACCTCTGTGCGCCGAACCTATGCAAGGGATGGCGTTTTTCGTAGAGTCCATTCAACTAGGAGGTGAAGGCTCCACGGCTGATGCTGACGTCGGTAAGTAATCTAATATACGTGCTGAGAGCGATTCTGAGCCGAGTTTATGACTTCATACAGTTCAATACAAGGCCGCAACAATACGAGGCGCCCTCATTACCGCTGTCAAAGAAGCATACCGTTCGGGGCTCTTGGATTGGTCCCCTCGATTGATGCTCGCGATGTACAGTTGTGACATTCAAGCAGCTAGTAAGTCGGACATATTCCCCTAGACGGTCATTTTCTCACAAATTCCTTCAAACTCGTAGCCGATGTTCTTGGCAAGGTGTATGCGGTTGTCGCGCGACGCAAAGGTAGAATCGTTTCAGAGGAGATGAAAGAAGGAACCAGTTTCTTCACCATTCGAGCTATGCTACCCGTGGTCGAGAGCTTTGGTTTCGCAGATGGTATCGAGGCTCAATCGTTCAGAGAGGGAGTTGTGGCGCTGATTATTTTTACTTAGAGATCCGCAAACGCACGTCCGGCGCCGCTAGCCCGCAGCTGATCTTTAGCGGGTAAGCTTCCCGTATTCTTCGCCATAGCTGGCTGCATACTCAGTGCTCTGCGTAGGTATGAGGTCCTAGACCAAGATCCATTCTGGGTGCCAACAACCGAGGAAGAGCTCGAAGACCTGGGTGAGAAGGCGGACCGAGCAAACGTGGCAAGGTTGTACATGGACGCGGTCCGAAAGCGGAAAGGAATGTTTGTTGACCAGAAGATTGTGGAGTTTGCGGAGAAACAAAGAACATTGAAGAAGTGAAATGGCAAAGAAGTTGGAAACCGGGAGCAACCTAAATCATACAGTGGACCGGTTTAATGGAACTTACAATTGTCATCGATCCCATGAACACTGCTTGGCGGGTCGGGTACACTCAAACCCGGAGGGTTCGGCGGCTATGGTGGAGTGTAATATGAAATTTGAACTTGGCAAAGGCAAGCCTGTGGCGTTCCTCGGGGACCCTTGCTACATCTGGAGACGCATCGGTCCCGCACATCTTCGTTGCCTAATATCACAGCGGCGACTCCTCTAAAGCGGTTAGTGCTTTCCTTGAGCGCGATGATACGTCTTTTATCCGGCATTCTAAGTCCACTGTTGGGCTGGTGAGCAGTGGCTGATCCCAAATGAACGGGCGCGGGTGGCGGTCTTCTATGGCCGCATCGTCGGTGCTCCTTTATCCCATTATTCTCCCGCCCGACGTGGAGCAGCTCCAAGTTATCAATACTACGCCCAATCCGTGGTTGGTCTAGGCACGCTAGTGTGTCCCCGTTGCAAAGGGTGTGGAGGAAGCTTGAATCCCGTCAACCGGAAAGTCTCGACCCGCATGTCCTACAGTGCGCAGTAGGTGATGACGTTAGTGTCCTGCGGTGAGAAAAGCAAGCGCTTTGGTCTTTGAACAGAAAATTTTTGAGGTAATTTGATTGCTGGAAGGCTTGGCAAGGTGCGAGATCCCACCCATCGGAAATCTCTTAATGAAATCGTATAATTAAAACAGCCCAGCCCAGTCCAGTTGGGTAAAGGACGGATTTAGGAACAGAGGGGCGGAAGGCCAAGAACTTCTCCGTCGTCGTCGTAGCAGTGGAATTCGAAGAAGCGGGTCACGTGAGCGGGCGTTATGTTGCCCATAGAGACGGCGACGACCCCGACTTGTAGCGCTGGCTTTTTAACCAGACACTTTTTTCACTTTTTTGCTTTCACTATCAATTCTTTCCCCCTTCTCTTCAATCCATTTTGACGCTGCGCGTCCCACTGCATATTCCGCACCCTACATTCGTTCTCTCTTTCAACCCCAGTCAGTCCTTACTCTCTTTTGAAACCCCGAAACCCCCGATATGGTCGCTATTCGCTTCACCGCTTTGGCTGCGCTCGCTATTGCCGCGCCACTCAATGCCCTCCTCTTTTCCACTGCTCCTCATCGTGGAGTCGTGAAGAGGCTCGCTAATGCGAATCCCGTCCCCGCTCCGGTCGAAGCCGGCCTGGATTATTACCGAGCACTTTCCATGAAAGCGAAGAGGGCCGGTCCGGGGAAGGCAGCTCATTGCGCCGCGAGACACCGAGGAAAGTCTTCCAGCGCTTCCAGCGCTCAGGCCACCCCCACTGCCAATTCTGAGGAGGCTGCTCAAGACACGGTTGCTGAAGTAAAGACGACTACAACGACACCGGCAGCCGTCACTACTACTAGGGCGCGACCCACCACCACGCAGCGAACTACCACCAAGGCGACGACAACGCCCAAAGCAGCTACTACTACGCCGGCGTCCTCGGGCTCGAGCAGCTCGTCCGATGACGGTCTTACTGACAGCCAACAAGCTACTTTCCTTTCTCTCCACAACTCCATTCGATCCGAGCACGGTGCTGCTGCTCTTACGTGGTCAAACGATCTCGCTGCTGCAGCCAAGGGCTGGGCCGATAAGTGCGTCTTCCAGCACAGCGGCGGCAGCCTCGGTCCTTATGGCGAGAACCTCGCTGCCGGTACTGGAAGTGCGTACGATGTCTCGGCTGCGATGAAGAGCTGGACGGATGAGATCAGTGAGTGTTCCTGCGCTTTGTGTCACTTTCGCCCTACCGAATTCGCTGACTCTTCTTCTTCAGAGGATTATTCTTCAAGCAACCCCGTGCCCTCTCATTACACTCAAGTTGTCTGGAAGGGTACTAAACAGGTCGGATGTGCTCTTGCCCCTGCTTGCAGTGGAATCTTCGACGCATCCTACGTATGTTTAATCCGCTCTCGATACGTCTCACCCTCCTTAACTAACGGCTTAATCTAGGGCACTGCTAAATATTTCGTTTGCGAGTACTTCCCCGCCGGAAACGTGATCGGTCAATTCGCGTAAGTGTTACTTTCCAGTAAACTCGGTAAGCGAACCGAAAAACTCACTCGACGGCTTGCCCGTGCCTTTATAGCGAGAACGTTCTGTAAGGCAAATCCCTACACGGTCGCCTCCAAACACCACCAGTTCCTCACCCGTGTGCCTTGTAATACGATCGTCGAGCTTGACGCTTGATGCATCACGTTTCGTCTTTGATTCCCCTTTGTAAGCGGTGATGTCGATACCCCCATTTCATACCCCCAAAAAAATAAATACTGTTCAAGCGTCGCATAGACGCGAACTACCTGACGGAAGAGGAGACGTCGCATATTATAGTCGACTAAAAATGGCAGCAAGATATGTTATGCGATGTGTATGTATACCCCATCGAGATCGCGATATTCGTGTAACACCAACTTGAGCGGTCAAAAATGACCTTTCCTCTGCCCCTCTACCCAGTCCCTCAACTTCGTTCCCGCTTCTGTATCCTATGCACGTGTGAACATACTCGAGCCCATGGAATGAAGTAACATCCGTCCCAAGTGTCCACGCACGTCTCTCGGGCTCCGGGCTAGACCGACCAAAGTGAGCCCTTATTTAGACCTTGCTTGATAAGGAATTCTGCAGGCCCACAGAAGACATCATAATGCGTGCAGAAACTGTGAGTGAATGATTCATAATCCAAATCGCTTCTCGGCCATGCCGCGCATTCCTGGCGTGCATGCAGCAATGGGGTACACCAGGATTACTTAGATGCACTAGTTACTGCGCCTCGGAAGTTATCTGATTCTCGATCTACACCCCCGTTTTGGTGCATAGCAGTCGCTTCTTCATGCTCATCGTAAGATCGCAACCGGGATGCATATGATCGATTGAAAGAGGAAAATCTATCTATGATGAAAACCTATCATCGAAACATCGCCACACAGCCGCCTGCAACACTCATAGATGTGCTTTCCGTTGCTCCTCGATCCAATCCCACAGTTTTGGGCCAACATCTGGATTCAATGCACCTTTGGGCATCGTTCCCACTCGGGCCCACGGGATGAAGTAACCTCCGTTCGTGTTAATAATCTCATGCGAAGTTCCTACCCAGAGTTGGGTAAGGGCGCCGAATTCGACGGGATGTTGCATCCAGCCCTGAGCAGGGAGTATACGTAAGTTGAAACAAACCAAGCAATGGAAAAAAAGGAGGGAGGAGCTTACAAGCAGCCGGACAAGAAGGCCAGGAGCATGTCGCTGAAGATCGGTGCTGATAGCCCCTAGTTATTACATTCAGCGGTCAGGATGGCGAAAGGGACGACCGGTTTCGACATAGTCACTGACCTGGGTTGAGGGAATGTGAGATAATCCCTTCGCTAGCATATCGCTTAGCGAGCTCGTTGGAAAAGATCACGTTACCCTGGTCGTCCAAGATAGTCCTGTTAGTCTGGGGGACTGTCGACGGACGGTATCATATATATATCTTCACTAACCAATTTACTCTGGTTGTACAGATCTATCCTCCCCATTTTCTGACGCTCCGGGCCATCTCGAAAAGTATCAAAGTCGATCTTGCTGATCAGATCCGCGGCATTGGACGCTGTATTGACGACACGAGCTTTCCCATCTGAGCTTGATTTGGCTCCTTTCAGGAGAACGGGGAGGAGACACAAGGTGAAGTGGGCGTGACCCAAGACGTTTGTACCGAATTGGAGGTCGTATCCGTCTAGATGACAGAAGCAGGAAGTCAACGACTCACGCTGGTAGACGAACTTGTCGCGCCTGGGCGAAGGGAAGCAGCTTACCGGATGTTAGTTGATCGACTGGTGGAATCATAACCCCTCTGTAGGAAGCATCACAGTTTTATGCACGCGTGAGTAGAGATATAGTGCTAGGAAGGGTGACGTACCCGTTGTTGAAAAGAATATGCAAGGCTGGTTCTTCCCTGAGGGCGAAACGGGACGGAAGGATAAATTAAGCATCCGCGATGCATGGTGGATATAAATGATGCTTAAATTAAATAGATACCTCATGAACTCATTCGCAGCCTTTGTAATCGAATCCAGGTTGGCAAGGTCCAGCTGGAGGAATATAGCTTCCTTTCCAGTTACGCTCTTGAGCTAATAGAGCCAGCGAGGGCAGAGCGAGGTTAAATGGTGCTAAAACCATAGTCGGGCTTCTGAATACGACTCCATAAGGTGTTTACGAACCTCAGCGATGGTAGCTTCCGCTTTTTCCTTGGACCGAGCGGCCATGTACACCTTTGCATTCTTCGACAACAAGACCTGAAGGATGGCCCACTTGAGCAACCGCGCAATATTTAAAGAATCGTAAATGGAAGGAATATCCTACCTGAATGGTCTGTTTGCCGATTCCAGTGTTACCACCTGGCGCAACCCCGAGTCAGATTAACAGGAGTCCAGGAAATGAGGAGTACAACGTTGACCATTGCGTACCGGTTACGATGATCACTTTACCAGACAAGTCTTGTATATCACGTTCCGGATCGAACGTAGGTTTTGGTGGAAACGTTTCGGAGAGGATGGCCATTGCTACGTCGTCTTTCGAGCGACGATGAAGACTTATTTAGACGTTAAGATGGTCGGAAAGAATGGAGGGAGCTGGAGGATAATGAATCTGGGTGACGTACGAGAGGTCTGTCTAGATATACGCGCGAGCCGAAGCTTTCATAGACGAAAGTTTGCATTCCAGTTCTGCGATGCCGCGGCGCCAGCGTACGCAAGCTCCCGGCTGGATGTTCGCGTCCCTTTGCCCCATCTAGGCCTAAGAGGCGGTATTACGTGGTACACAGTGCGTGATGTTGATCCCAGAGCGAGGAGGCTAGGGAGTACCCTCCACTTTCTTGGGCTTGGCGCTGTTTTGCTACGTGGCAAACCCAGACAAACCATGACCAGAGCCAGGGAAATATCGTCGCTGACAAAAGCAATCTCGTCAGAGGCATTGGTAAGCTAGTCGGCGGGGCCAGAGAGATCTTTTCCCTTCAAACCTTCGAGCACCCGCAAGGGCATCCTTCCAACTAGCTGCCAGTGTACTGACCGTCAGAGGTTAGTATCGAACAATATCAGAGTAGAGGTCAACTCTCAGCATTCTAGGAGGGTGAGGTTCTTTAACTCATAGAATATGGTATATTACTGCTGGATGACGTTTCGGAAAAGAGCTCCTATTTTGCGCACAGGCAGGTAATAAGAAGGGCCAACAGGTCATAGGAAAGAGTAACTATGAAGCGCTGAAAAGGGTGCGAGCTCCGGCGCCACGGTGACAACGTGAAAGGGGTACAAGGTGAATGGGCAGTATACCAAGCTATGTTGCAAGCTGAACTAAGACGCACAGTCATATGAATTGCTTGACTTTTGTGATTAAGCGTCGCCCTGTCCCGAATTACACTCATGAATACGAATACAACGGACGCCCTAGCCGATTAAAAGATTAAGAACTATAATAAAAGCGTATCATCGATCCATCGATCCATCGCCAAACCGCAGCACTCATAGCTGTCCTTTCCGTTGCTCTTCGATCCAGTCCCACAATTTGGGGCCAACATCTGGATTCAATGCACCTTTGGGCATCGTTCCCACTCGAGCCCACGGCCAAAGGTAACCTCCGTTCGTGTTGATCATCTCGGGAGAAGTTCCCGCCCAGAGTTGGGTAAGAGCGCCGAATTCGACAGGATGCAGCATCCAGCCCTGAGCGGCGATTACACGTAAGTCGAAACAAATCGAGGATTGGGGAAAAGGAGGGGGGAGCTTACAAATAGCCTGACAAGAATACCTGGAGCGTGCCGCTGAAGGTCGGTCCTGATGGCTCCTACCATCTAGCAGTCAGAATGGTGAAAGGGACGGCCGGTTTCGACATAGTCACTGACCTGGATTGAGGGAATGCGATATAATTCCTTCGCTAGCATATCGCTTAGCGAGTTCATTGGAAAATATCACGTTTCCCTGGGGGTCCAAGATAATATTATTAGTCTGCGGTTCCGCCCACGGACGGCACCAGGTCTATCGTCACTCACCAGTTTACTCTGGCTGTAAAGATCTATCCTCCCCAATTTCTTACGCTTCGGGCCATCACGAACAGTATCAAAGTCGATCTTGTTGATCATATCCGCAGCATTGGAAGCTGTATTGATGACTCGAGCTTTTCCATCCGGGCTTGATTTGGCTCCGTTGAGGAGAACGGGGAGGAGACACAAGGTAAAGTGAGCATGACCCAAGACATTTGTACCGAATTGGATGTCGTATCCATCTAGATAACAGAAGCAGGAAGTCAGCGATTCAAGCTTAATAAACGAACTTGTAGCCCCGGGGCGAACGGAAGCGGCTTACCGGATGTCAGTTGATCGATTGGTGGCATCATAACCCCTCTGCAGTACCCATCGCAGATTTACACGTGCATTAATAAAAATGGAGTACTAGGAGAGCGACCGGTAACGTACCCGTTGTTGAAAAGAATGTGCAGGGCTGACTCTTCTCTGAGGACGAAACGGTGCAGAAGAATGAAGTCAGCAACCTCAATGCATGGTGGGTGTAAGAATTAAATTTATACCTCATGAACTCATTCGCAGCTTTTGTAACTGAATCCAGGCTGGCAAGGTCCAGCTGGAGGAATATAGCTTCCTTCCCAGTTATGCTCTTCAGCTATTAAAGCCAGCGCGTGCGCAGCAAGGTTAGATGGAGCTAATAGCACATCGGTTTCCCGGAATGGGACTCCATGGGTATCTACGAACCTCAGCGATGGCAGCTTCCGCTTTTGCTTTGGACCGAGCCGCCATGTACACTTTTGCGTTTTTCGATAACAGGACCTAAAGTAATGGTCCGCTTGAGTAACCGCAACACATTTAAGGAATAGGAAATGGAAGGAATATCCTACCAGGATAGTTTGCTTGCCGATCCCAGTGTTACCACCTGGTGGAACCACGTATCAGATCAACAGAAGTCCCGGGAATGAAGGGTACAACTCCAACCCCGGCGTACCAGTAACAATGATCACTTTACCAGACAAGTCTGGTATATCACGTTCCGGGTTGAACTTAGGCTTTGGTGGAAAGACTTCGGTGAGTCGCGGGGCGGACATTGCTATGCTGTTTCTTTAAGCGACGATGAGGACTTTTTGTAGGTCAAGCTGGTCGGGAAAAAGATTGGAGGGAGCTAGAGAATGATGAATCTGTATGGCATTCAAGAGGTCTCTTTAAATATACGCGGTCGAACCTCTCAGAGCTCTCGAGAGGATAGGTTGCATTCCAGATCTGCTATGCCGCAGCGCCAGCGTACGCAAGCTACCAGCTGGAGGTTCCTGTTCTTTTGCCAAATATGGGCTTGAGAGGTAGCATTACGTGGTACACGGTACGTGATGTCGAACCGGATCGAGAAGGCTAGGGCGAAACCTCCACATCCCTCCACCTCCCTCCACTTTCCTTGGGCTTGGTGTTATTTTGTTACGTGGCAGACCCTGACAAAACGCTGGTGCCTGGTCAGGGCAACATGCTGATGGTGCTGACTAAAACAATTTCGGCGTCAGAGGAATTAGGTAAGATATATAGTCTGCGCCCTGGGGCCAGAGAGACGTGTTCCCTCCCAAACCTTCAAGCACCTGCAAGCACGTCCTTATGACCGACTGTCGGGACAGTTCCATACCTTCGTATTGAGAAAATATCAGAGCAGAGGCTAAACTCCTAGCTTCCTCGATTTATGTGCCACTCTGTACAGGAATCGGGATTCCCAATGCCCGTAACCACATCACCGAAGTCGGGTCTGCGTGGTATCCAATGGGTTTAGGTCCTTTGACTTACAGAATATGGTATATTCCTGTTGAGTAAAATCTCAGGAAGGAGCCCCTGTTATGCGTGCAGCCAGGTAATAGGAGTGGATAACAGGATCCAAAGAGTAACAATGATGCGTTGAAAAGGGTGGGTCCCACCCAACTGCGGCAACATGGAGAGGTTACAAGGCGAGGAGGTCTTAGGGCTACTTGCACTGAAACCAGGAATAACGCGGGGGGTTGGAGATCGTCAAGTAGGGAAATGGTGTGGCAAGAGCATAGAGAACGACCTGAAAGATTGGAGACAATTGAAAGGAGAAATCAACACGACGATAAGGAGAAGAAGATTGGGTGGCTGTAGCCAACTACTAGTTGGAGGATATATATGTGGCCCAAGGTCACACAAGGCCGCGGGATAGACAGGCGGGCCCGCGAGATAATATTACGACCACAAGTACAAGCGCCCTCAAGGCTCGCAACCTCCGCGTCTGTAGTAAGCCGTCTCAGCGTCAATTTTTCGGGACGGACAGGGTTGAAGGTCAATCCGGGTTCCTGCTTGCTGCTACAACCTATCCCGGTGCTCGTCTCAGAACGCGTCGACGCTTTCATTCCTTGTCGCGAACGGTGCAATCTACGTCGGCATGTGATCGGAACTCAACGGAAACAAAGCTGAAGCTTGATCCAGGCCTCCTTGTCGTACGGTTTATATTTTCCGTTGCGGTCACCCTGCCCAGGCAGATGGCGGCAAAAGTCGGTAAACGCGAAATTGCCTCTGCGACTCACACACCTAGCCTCAGAGCGTGGAGAGCACTGTGTCAAACGGGACGCGGTCGTTATAATCCGCACTGCGCTTTTCAAGTCGCGATGGAAAATGGCGCAAGACCGGGTCTGGCGATCCCGCCGACGCGTAGCCAAGGACCTCCAAGACACGATCATCGAACCACTTATGTGCTGCAAATTAATAAGATCATCGGTCTCACTTCATTATGGTCTGATATATATCGTTGGTGAGAGCTTTTTTAAATGGCGCGCGCAGTTCGAGTGGTACGATCTACGGCATCCTGGGAAGCTTTTGCCGTGATCTCCGTCTCTTGTTTGTTTTCGTTGAAAAGGAGCAACACCCCGACCCGTCACTCTGCAAGCACCTGTCTCGCAACCTGTTCCTCTCTTCTCTCCCTCTCCGACCTCCTTCAAAATGACGTCGACGGAGCTGACAAAAGCGAAGAAAGAATCTTCTGAACTCAATCCACGGAGCCAGAAACTCGAGTTTTTTGGCGTTCCAGGTTCGTTTAGCGAGGCGCGTTGTAACCCAGACCAAAAGGCTAATCCCCCACCTCTCTCCAAAATATCCCCATAGGCACCACGATCCTCACTCTAACTGTGCCTCTTGTACCATACGGACTCTACTTCACGTGCTCCGAAGAAGCAGGAGGATGCCCGCCAAAATTATGGGATGTGGTGTTGCTACGGGTTCACGAGCTGTCGAGTTTGGATGGATGGAAGAGCCTTTGGGACACCAAGGCGTTCACAGCGCTCACTGGATGGCTCGTGTACCTGGTTGTTCTTTGGGCGATACTTCCTGGAGACTGGGTTGAAGGATTGCAGCTCAGAGATGGAACAAAGAGGAAGTACAAAATCAACGGTGAGCGCCCCTTGAGTTTCGAGCCTTTTGGCGCCTTCCTGTATCTATGGTATCCTGACTTGCATTTCTGTCATTGCTAGCCCTTGGCGCCCTGTTTATGACACTTGGACTCGTCGGCGGTATGATCTACAATAACGGACCTCAAACCTTCACCTTCATCTATGAACATTACCTCGGACTCATCACCGCTACGTTCGTCTGGTCCTATGTCCAATCCATCCTGCTCTACATCTGGTCGTTCTACGGTCATCCCAAGGTCCTCGCTTTGGCGGCTAACTCTGGCTATCACATCCACGATGTAAGTGCCGCCTGGGGGGGTGCGGTGTCCTCTCTGTTCCTAAATTAACGGTCGCCTGCTCCTTTGCAGTTCTGGCTCGGACGCGAACTCAACCCTACCATCGGCAACTTCGACTTGAAGGTGTTCTTCGAATTGCGTCCTGGTCTCATCGGCTGGGTTCTTATCAATATTAGCTGCGCTTGCGAGCAAGCCGTTCGAAATGGTGGCAAGATCACGGATTCCATGATGCTTGTCCTCGGCTTCCAAGGGCTTTACGTGTTGGATGCTATTTACAACGAGGTAGGTCTCGGTCCAAAGCTGGCTTCACGACGGTTGTAAACGAAACTGACTTTGGGGATCTTTGACTTTTAGCCTGCTGTGTTGAGCACCATGGACGTTGTGACGGATGGATTTGGCCTCATGCTCAGCTTTGGCGATCTTTGCTGGCTCCCCATGACCTATTCACTTCAAGCGCGGTACTTGGCTTTCAACCCCGTCGAACTTGGTTGGGCTGGCGTTGCTGGGGTTTTCATCGTCCATATGATCGGATACTATATCTTCCGCTCCGCCAACATGGAGAAGAATGATTTCAGGAACGGCCAAAACCCAAAGAGTACGTTGTTGCCGCGGCCTGGCGTCGGACTAAGCTGACGGGTCTTGCCGACGGATTTCTAGATCTTTCATTCATGGAAACTAAGCGCGGAACAAGGCTCCTTACCTCCGGGTGGTGGGGAAGGTCAAGGCACCCTAATTACATGTGCGCAGCAATGCTTACCAACGAGTCTCTTGCATCGTGGCTAACCAAGATATTGTGATAGGGGTGACCTCATCATGGCGCTCTCTTGGTGTCTCCCAACCGGCTTTAACACACCGATCACGTACTTTTACCCGGTCTATTTCTTGGTCCTTTTGGTCCACCGTCAACGCCGTGACGACGAGGCTTGCCACGAAAAGTGAGTTGCTGTGTCTCTGGATAGACATTCTGATCACTGATCAATATCGTGAACGCTTCGTAGGTATGGCGATGACTGGCTTGAATACAAGAAGAGGGTGCCGTACCGGATCTTCCCATACATCTATTAAGATGCGCTTTCTATCTCATGTTTGTGGTGCATTTTGTGACCTAGGCGTAGGCGTATTTATCAGAGACAGAATGTAACCCTAGCCCTTGACTTCAATTCGATGCGGCAGTCGGCTCGGAGTCGGAAGCATTCAGCGCGTGATTGCTGACGCCTAGATTTTGGCGGGGATGAAGTTCGAATTGCGAATCCACCGAATTCTGAACTTGAGGAGCCCGCGCTTCGTCCCCATACGTGTTCAATTGCACTAGATTTGAAGGGGGTATAGGGTGGGTATTTGAGCGGAATTGAGGAGAGAGCTCCAAGGGTGCCTCGAGACCGAGTGTGAAGGCGGTGGATTTCGCCGACTAGTCTCAGCCTTCGAATTCTGTTCTCCGAGTGGAGCAAGCTCGCGTTCGCTAAACAGCACCGAAAGCAAGAGCGAAATTGCTCCACAGTGCGGTTTCCCTTCACGCACTAAGTTGGTTGTTCCAGGATGGAATCAGAGAATGGTTCCAATTGAGACGGAGAGCAGCAGATTTGCGGGGGGAAAACAATAAACAAAGTCATATGACAAACTACAACTACTTTTGTGATTCACTGTGCATATATTGCTTGCTGAAAGCTTTGTCCCATCGTACGCTTGGGTTTCCTGGGGGAGGCGGTAGGAGTACAATGCGTCACGCGCGCTGAGGGCAAGGGTCTGTCACCTTACATAAGCTAACCTCACTTTGACCTCTCTCATTCCAAGTACTTGATTCTTCCTCTCTCTTCTCCCTCATCAGCCTCTCAACATCTCATCTTGCACCCCTCTGCTCCGTCCGCTTTCAGTTCTCGCCGTCAACACCCAAGGGCTCCTTATCCGCTCCTCAAACCACACACTCTCCCTCTTTTCGATCCCCCATTAATCATGAACCCTTTCCAGCGCAAGAAGGTCGACATCTCTGTCAGTCTCCATCCTAATCTCGCCGCTCGGGACGCTCGCGAAAGCTCCTGCCCAACGCCCAACTACTGACATACTCCACCGCATATCGGATTTTTACAGCAATTGACCCCCGAGGAGCAGAAGCTCTTTAGGCTGTATGGCAAGCTGCCGACCCACAAGAACGTCCTGAGCAAAGTCCAAAAGGTGCGCCTTCCGCCTCTGCGCACAATTACGATCTCATGTCGTTTTAACATTGTCTGGCTTGGCTTTCGGGTTCCGCAGGACCGCAAGTACTTCGACTCAGGTGATTACGCCATGTCTAAAGCTGGCGTCACACCCCAGAACGCAGTCGGCACTGCAATCCCCAGCCCGGAGAAGTAAGTGGGCTCGGCCCCCTTCGTTTTTTTCCATCTCGGTTCCCTTTCTGTGTTCGTTCAACGGGCTCTCTTTTTTTCTATTCCCCGCCTCCACTATTAATCTGTTCGCGATGCTCTCGGTTACTCACCGCCAGCATCGTGCATCATAGCATCCCTCATCCGGCAACCCCGACCACACCCAAAGACGGTACCCCTGGATCGGTTCCCAAAGACACTCCCCTTTCAATCTCTCCCCCAAATACCAATATGCATATACCCCAACCTCAGAACAGCCCTCCGGCCCATAGCTCTCCCATCAGGGAGAGTATTACAGCTGAATCCATCGAGGCAGACACAGGAGCCGAGGAAACGAAAGCTGCACCAGTAGAGGAGGCCACCGCCACTGCCACAACTGCTCCTGCTGAGGCTGCTCCTGCTGAGGCTACTACTGAAGAAGCAGCTACCAAAGCATGAAGCAGGATAGTTTGGGAGTCAGCTTGAGAGGTTGGTCGGCGGGCATTCATTACTCCACTCAACGATCTTGTTATCCGGATTCACGGTGGTATCTCACCTACTCGGTCACCTACGCGCACAACACCTGCTCGTAATCCAACTTTATCAACGCGGTCTTCCAGCCCTCCCCCCTTGACGTATCTCTCTTATGATTCTGTTCAAGCGTCGATGCCTATTCCTCGCTACGAATCAACCCTGTAGTATTAGCGTGATTCTCATTTTGTCCTTTCCCTCTCTCATTTCTCTCTCGCTTCTGTAGCCAAGTGGCTATCGCCGGAACATGGCCCTCTCTTGTGGATCATGTGTCTGGTCAATCGATGTATATCTATATTGCGCTACTTCTTGTGCTGGGTCCAGCCTCTGCATCGTGCACGGTCCGTAAATGAGTGCGAGGGTCTTGGCTTGAGAGCCCGGGAGCTTAATTTCCATGCTCAAAACCCAACATAGATCGTAGAACAACGCAAACAAGCGGCGCCCTGTTGCCGGCTTTGGATTTCGACCACAACCGGCACCGATCGCGATACTAGGATCCCTTGTCGGACCAGGATTCCCACCAGCAACAATGGAAACACCAACCAAAAAGAGGATTAACAGGGAACTTAGTGCGCTTCGAGGCAGCGACGGCTTTCGAGCAGCTACCAAGTCGCGAGAGTCGATCCCCAACGCGTTGTTAACATCCGACGATGAATGGGATGACGGAGCTGAGGGAAGCAAACAAATGGACGTGGACGATACTCCAAGTAGGAAGAGGACTCGACATGTCGCCACAACACCCTCCGATGGCTTAGCATCACGGAGCTCGATGCCCAATTTGGCCTCACCGACGAAAAGGGTAAGCAGACCGTCATCGCCCACCAAGGCATCCTCCGGAGTTGCTACCACCCCAACAAATCCGCGAATAACTCGGGGAGTTATCTTTGTCACGACCAACGACCCGCGATTGCGGAGACCAAAGGCCGCTGGGACCACACCGAAATCCTCTCCAACAAAAACCAAGGGTACCCCATCCGGAGGTCGCGTCTCTCCGACCAAAGGAAAGGGGAAAGGGAAAGAAAAGGAGCTATTCGAGGACGAGGATAATGAAGTTCCTGAGACTCCGAGTCGGTCTCGAGTTGGGGGGAAGAAGGTTAACTTCAACGAGCAACGAGGTCGACAGGCCTCGATCTCGAGTCGCTCTTTGGGGCTTGACGAGGAAAGTGACGATGAATTTGGTCCGAGGAGGGCAGGAGGAGAAGACGAGGATGAAGATGATGGAGAGGAAGAGAGGCATACGGATGAGGAAGGCTCGTCTCAGGAGGAGGAGGACGACGGACTTGCATCTCCGACGAAAAAATCTGCAGCCACTCCGAGAAAGGGCAGGAAGAAGAAAACATACGAATCTCTCTTACACGTACCGGGTTTCGTATCTCAGACCTCCTTCGATGCCTATTTCCAGCAGATTTCGATCCCAGCTCGGACCTCGAACAACGCGTTCACCGCTCTTTTACCCACGCTCAGCGCCGACGAATACTGGGAACTCCTCGAGTCCTCACTAGAGCTGCAAAAACACGCGGCGGAGCTATCCAAGTTGATGGAATCCCATGTCGAGTTGTTTCCTCGCTTCGCGATGGAGTTGGCAGCTGGGTTCAACCTGCTGTTCTATGGGTATGGGAGCAAACGCAATGTCTTGAATCGCTTTGCACGGGAGTGTCTCGCGAAGAAGGGTGACGTTGCGGTGCTGAATGGATTCAAGCCCGGAGTGGGTGTCAAGGAGCTGCTGGACCGGATCGACGCGCTCCGCGGAGAGACAGAGGATGCAGCTGCATCGCTTATCGGACGCGTATCGGGTCAGCCAGCGACGTTAGCGCTGTCGGGACTGGATCTCCAAGCGCAGCGAATCTACAAGCACTATTCCAGGAACGCCAAACGCCCACTCTACATCGCGGTCCACAGTATCGACTCCCCGATGCTTCGAACAGCAAAGTCCAAAGCGATTCTTTCGCTCCTGGCATCGAACCCCCGGATACATTTGGTGGGATCGGTGGACCATATGAACGCTCCGTTGATCTGGTCCCAAAACGAGGCATTTGGAAGGGGACACGAAGCCGAGGGCCTCGCTGCCAGGAGGCACGACGCCGGCGCCGCCGAAGCCACATCCCCGTCCAAATCTACGAGACAGAAACCCAAGAGCCCTCGTAAAAAGAGCAAGGCCGTTGTGGACGATGGTGGTCCCCAAACCCACGAAGACCCTGCCGGCGGGGATCGTATTCCCACAGAACGAGGATTCACCTGGCTCTGGCACGATCTTACGACGTACGAGCATTACGACGTCGAGCTCCGCTTCCAGGGACGTGACTTGACCTCTCCCACCGTTCTTACTGGGTCAGGGAAGTCGAAGCATGTTGTCTCGGCGGCAGGAGGTCCCGCAGGTGTGGCTGGTCCATTGACCGAGGCTGGAGCCAAACAGGTCCTGTCGAGCGTCACCGAACGATCTAGATCGATCTTCGCTCTCCTCTCGGAACAACAAATTGCAAATATTGACGCAGAGGCAGACGAGCGTATCGGGGCAGCGGCCGCAAAGGGCGAGAGTGCCAGCCCTGCGAAGAAAACTCTCAACGTGACCGCAACTCAGATGAGCCATTACGCCATCCCTTACGAATCTCTTTTCGTCATGGCTCGGGAAAAGTTTATCGCTACCAGCGATCAAGCTCTACGGGGCCTCTTGCAAGAGTTTAGGGACCATGGGATGGTGGTGACTGGCGTAGCCTCTTCTGGAGGAGGCGAGATGATATGGATACCGCTAGCCCGCAACGTGTTGGAGCGACTACTGCAATCTTCGGACGAAGAGTAACTTTATTCTTTAAGTTTCTGTACTCTCTGTCACGACTCTGGATGTATTTCTAAGGTATCTCGATTCAAACCGGTATGCATTGTCTATCAAAAAGATTCAGTACTAGTGGTAGCTTAGAGTGCACGAGCGGGGATCGCGCGGCCTGATAGATAGCGTGAAGACGTCGAAAGCAAAAGGTGGCATAAGCGTGGCATAAGGACGTCAAGGAGTGGGGAGGCTTGTGTGTCATATGTCTGCCCAATTGGCAACCTGAAGACAGAAGTGTTAGTCTGCGATATGATGCCTGACGTATTCCGGTCCTTACCCAAGAGAACCCTTGGAACTCGGATTGATCTTGAGCTGAGAGTTGTCCGTGCACCGGAGTAAGGGTAGGTTGCTCCCGAGTGAACTCTTGGTCGAAATTGCTCGTGTCCGCTGCAGAGGTCTGAGGGAGAAAAGGAGTCAGTTATGAGCGGCACTGCGAGGAAAGGGAGCGCGCTGACAATGGTTGGGAAGTAAGGCGGCGGAATGCGCTTGTTAAGGACGTCGTCCCAGTTGGTATCTTTGAAGAACGGATGCCGTTTGATCTCTTCCGCGTCAGTCTTACCGGACCCCAATCGCCGGTTCGGGTCTCGGGTCAGGAGCTGAGATTGGGCGTATGTCAGCCGCGTCCTTCCTGCCACTATTGAACACCCACCTTCTGCAAAACAGATACGGCGTCTCTGGGCATTGTAATCGGGTATAGTGGTTCATCCTCGAGAATAGCATCGAATATTTCGTCTTCATCGTCGCCACGGAATGGGGACTGGCCTAGAAGCATTTCATAGACGAGCACACCGAACGCCCACCAATCTACTGCTCTGCCGTATTTTTGCTCCAGGAGAATCTGGATAACGTTTGTAAGCGCCGATCAAACTTAGTCACTGTTCAACCTCATACCTCGGGAGCCATGAATTCAGGAGTACCGCAGAACGTTCCTGTCGTGGCACCGTGCCACATCTCTTCCTTGCAGAGACCGTAGTCGGCGACCTTTACATGTCCGTCCAGAGTAAGCAGAATGTTGTCCAGCTTCAAGTCACTAGAGAAGCGGACCGCATTAGATGGCGAATAACGGTTTTGATCGCTGTGGTCCTACCGATAAATGATGCCTTGCGAATGGAAGTACTCCAAAGCCAATAACACTTCCTGGGCATAGAATTTCGCTTGCCGCAACGAGAACTGTTTCCGTTGGATGTGAAGCATGAGATCACCACCACTGACGTACTCCATGACGAAGTAAACACGAGTCTCTGTCTGGAAGCAAGAATGTAACCCGAGTAGGAAGGGATGTCGCTCTCGAGCGGCGGCCAAAAAGACACGCTTCTCGGATCGAGTACTAGGAAGCAGAAGAAAAGCTCACGTCAGGATTGCAACACGGAACTCGATCAGGCTTCAACTGACCTCTCGACTTCATCATTCTCAATGATGAATTCCTTCTTCAAGACCTTGATGGCATACAACCCGTTCGTCCTTTTTTCCTCGGCAAGCATGACCTTTCCGAAGTTACCCTTTCCGAGCACAGCCAAGAAGTTAAAGTCGTCGAGGCCAACTTTCCGCCTTGACCGACGCTGCTGAACTTGCTGCTGTTGGGGTGGTTGAGGAGGTCCAGCGGCGGCAGGTGGTACGCGCTCTGGTTGCTGCTGAGCATACGAGTATCGAGGATCAGGTTGGGTTGCTGAAGTTGGAGACTGGTACTGTTTTGGAGGCGGTGGTGGTGGAGCTCCACTGGCAGCCGCCGGACGGGTCTGCGAGAACGTAATCAGCTCAGCACGTCTATCTACACCGATTCCAACGTTCACTTACGCCGTAGTTCTCGTAAGGATCCGGTGTCGGCATTGGAGATGGCTCAGGATACATCGGTGGTGGAGGTTTTCGCTGCTGTTGTTGCTGTTGCTGCTGCTGCTGCTGTTGAAGCTGCGACTGCCGCTGAGCATAGAACCGCTCCTGCTCTTCTCGTTGCCTACGTTCCTCTTCCTCACGGTCCAACCGTTCGCGCTCGTGCTGTGTCATGGGCAAGCGTTGTTGAGGAATTGGAGCTGAACCGGGACCATAGCGGTCCGGTTCTCTTTCATCCGGACGCCCATAACCAGGCGGTGGCGGAGGCTGCGGTTTGACTTCTGCTGGGGGCGGCTGTCGATACGGATCTTGCATGTTCATCTGACCCATTCCTGACGTTATTTGCTCGACTGGTGGCGGCGGCGGCGGTTGTTGGACATTCGTCCGTGAAGGGGACGGTCGATGCTGAGGTTGCGGCCGTGTTCTCTGCTGCGCCTTGATGGCATGGATCTTGCCCAAAAGCTCATTTGCTGCAACCATGGACATCCCACAAAAGTCGGGCACGAGATGAACGCAATCAGCGTGACAAGTGACGTCGCACTCCGTGCACCGCTTCGCGTCCTTGCGACCGAAGGTCAACATTTGGCCACAGTGGCAACACCATGCTGGCTTCACGCTCTTAGTAGTCTCGAAACGATGAGGTATACGGTGGTTGATCTTGTCTTCGTCTTTTTCCTGATAAATTTGCGAAAGACAATCAGCCACGGAAAACTGTCAAGGTCACGGCGGAACTAACCGCTTCCGCGTTGGACTTGCTGATGCATTTGGTGACAACCTTCGGGAAACATTCCTTATGGCAGGTGTATCGGCAGTCGTCGCATTGATATCCGGAACCCTTGAACAAGAATTCTCCGCAATACGCGCACTTCATGATCTGGTAGAACTGATGAGTGATGAACTTGTGGCCGTTCATCTCGTGGATTTCGTCTTGGTTCTTCTTGCGGACAGCGCCTTGACGTCCAAGACCAGCATCTGCAGGACGTTTCCGCACATTTTCCTTGACTGAACGAAGAAGAGCGTTCCGTCTTTAGAAGAAGACCATCTGGCTTAAGAACCGCAACACTTACCAAAGTCCAAGTTTAGAAGAATCGCCCCGACAGGCTCGACGGCAAACCAAGCCGTAACTCCTTCAGAGCCTCCACCTCCAGGGGCACCGGGAGCACCTCCACCTCCGAAGTTGTCACCTTGAGGCATTAAGGGCGCGTCCTGACCTGTCGGCGAGAACTGCTGGTGTCCAGCGGGCATAGCACCAGCAGTCACCCATGCTCCACCGGTCTCCGTAAACTTTTGCTTTCGCAAAGCTTCCACGAGATCGCTGATCTTGATCCACAAGAAACCAATCGGCACTGGCTGCTCATTCCCCTGCCTATCGTATATTCCGATCTCTACTTCGTTCGCCTTGTCCACGGGTACGGCGAACCGTTCGTTCCACCGATCCGTCCGACTGGGATGCGATTGCGCTCGAGTCGAGCCTTCGATTTTGAGTTGGACGTTCGTTTCGGTTCCAGTTTTTGATGACCGCTTGAATATGCTGAGGGGAGCGTGTTCGAGATCGCGAGCTTCTTGAATCGTAACGTGTAGAGTTCCCGAGACGGGTTTTCGTAGGTTCTCGGGTCGGTCTCGGGATTCCCCGGGCGCGGCTGGTGAATCTGCGAGAGGTAAGTTGGTGGGGTTCGGTTAGAGAGTGATGAGGGAAGCGCGAATGCGGACCTAGGAGGTCCATCTCACCCTCTCCGTCATCCTCAATGACATGGAGATTCCGATATTTCTTTAGAGCGACTTGCAGCAGCTGAATCTTTTTATTGCTTTCCCATTGCTTTTGCCGGGTATCCTGCAGAATCTTCTTGTCGCCATCGGCTTGGTAAAGCTTGAGCATGTTGTCGGTGGCTTTCCGATATTGCTGCTCCACCGAAAGCTTGAACTCGAGCTCGTGATACATCTTGGAAATCTTGGCGGTGGTGTGGGGTGTATCGGCTTTTAGGAGATCTACATCGTGACCGAGGATGAGGAGGCAAAAGTCGACGTTGCAGGTGAGCAAGGGAGGGTTTACGGCAACCCCGAACGGGGTACGGGTTGGAACTTACCCAGATTGGTATATGGTTTTGGTTGAGGAATCCCTGGGTCCATCGAAGGCCCAGAGTCACCAGGGCCATAGGCGTCACGCCCATACGAAGGAGGCCCACCTAATAGGAGAACGAAAAAAGAGGCAATGCAAAAGTCGGAGAAGAACGTTTTCGTCAGAATGAATGCGGGACACGCGTCACTTGGCATATAAATGAGTGGCCTGATAATTAGGCGCCACACTCACGGGCAGGATCATAGCGCGACGAAGACGAAGGGCCACCAGCAGACGGTGTAGACGCTCCGCCGCTAGTCCTCCTTTCCAGCTGAGCCTTCTTGTTTTGTAGCTGATTCAAAGTGTCCTTGAAGTACGATATCGACGTGTTGGCTTCTCGAATCTTGAGCTCGAGCGTGCGCCGAACGTCTTGGTTGCTCGTAGCGTCCATCATGCGCTTCGAAGCCTGGATGACTCCTTGCTCTGCTTGCATGCGTTTGACGACATCTTGGATCTTAAGGTCGATTTCGGCTTGGGTGGACTAGATGGAGGAACCCAACGAGAGCCACACAGGAGGGGAGCGCACCGCCAGGTTAGTCAGAATCACATTCCTTGCCCTGTGGTTTGCTTTGAACTTGCCATGATGAAAGATGAGCCGAGACCAGTAGACGAAAGCGCTGAAAACGAGCTTGGTGTGTCGAAGGTATGTGCCCCTTGAAGAAGGGGAGGTGGGGAGAGATGAGGGGAGGTGGGTGGTAAATGTGCCCAAAGGTGGGTAGGGTCAGCTCAAATCAAGACGATCTACGCGTCTCGTAAGTGCTCACAGCTTCGCACGGGTTCTAATCACCACCCACCAAAAGAACACTGCAAGCTGGCGCTTTTAGGATGGCAGTATTACATATTTACACAGCAAAATACATGTGCAGAAGCCTGATTAGTTATTACGAAGAAATTTCCGCAGCAAGGCAAAACGAAAGGAAGGGGAAAGCGGGAAACAACAAGAAAAAAAAAGAACAAAACACGACAGCGAGAGTGAGGTGACAGTGCATGTGAGGGGGGGAGAGAGAGAGTCCAACAAAATAAGAGCATGTATATAAGATGTTGAAAAATCGTCCGTTCATGTAAAAGCCCCATATAACCCGAAAGAGAAAAAAGAAAAGAAGCCAGGGAGTGCGGTAACAGTTCCTTTTGCACAGTAGCGCACACCCGGGCCAGTATATCGAAAAGAATGTCTCCTTCCACACCTCCTCACTTCATCTCCCTCCTCAACTCATGCTGTAATAATCGTGTAAGGGATTCGAACCCGCGGCCGCCGCAAGCCGGTTGAGATCCTGCTGGTGCTGCGAACTTGTCGACCAAAGCCCAGCACCGCCATTCAAGTTCGAGAAGGATCCCGTCGGGGTGTTACCCTGACCAGTTAACCCTTGTCCAAAACCGCCACCTCCATTGCCCGCGCCTCCAGGCCCTCCCAACCCGAGATCCATCGGCGTATCAGTGGGGCCGTTGCTAGCTGACGGATGTAAACCCCCTAAACTGTTAGGAGAGGACCCAAACGCCGCACTGGCCAGCTGAGCTTGGAAGCTCGACACGCTCCCGCTCGGAGACTGGTGATGCGCAGGGTGGTGGAAGGACGCGACGCTGACGTTGGGCGATTGGTGGGGGGCGCCGAACGGCCCACCAATGTGGTGATGGTGGAACGACGAAACGCTGACGTTGGGCGACTGATGCTGACCGGGCGTGGTAGACCCGCCAAGATGGAAGTTGGCTAGACTCGCCGAGGGAGACTGATGATGCGCGTGGAAGCTCGCGACGCTCGAGTTGGGCGAGATGGTGTCGAAGGACAAGGCCGATTGCATCGCCGATGGTCGGCGGAACGAGAACCCGCCGCCATCGCCAAGGGAGAACGACGAGTCCCTTCGTTCGGGTTCCGCGTGGAGGGTAGGCGAGAACGTGGGCATCGATGCGTCCATCGCTTCGTCCGCTTCCGGGATAGTCGGTTCGATCATCTCGCTAACCGCCTTTGGATTGTAATCCAGAGCCTTTCGGGGAGAGGGGGAAGCAGGGAGAGCACGGGGTCAGCCGATTTGATACCAAAAACAGTTCCCGCCACGGCACTCACCATCTTATCCATGATAGCATGCAGCGCATCGGGTAAGAACTCCCATCTGAACGCCTTCAAATCCCGGACGTTCCTCCTGGGCATCGGAGCAGGGAAACTCATGATCAAATCGAAGAACTCTTCATGATACGGCTTGCTTTTCGATATCGTATCGTGTTCGATGTGATGGACGTTCCGTCTAATTCGATTCTTTTCGTCGATATTGCAAACTGAACCGATTATTCCTTCTAATAATCGAATCAAGTCAAAGGACGTGATGTAACACTTTTCAGCGTCTTCGCGGTAGATGCACGACACGACGATGCGGCTGTCGTCGTACTCTTCAGGGCGGATAACGCAAAAGTGGACGTTGACTGTGGCACCGTCCATTACGCGCCAGAATTGGACCAGGCGCCGGCGCGCGGCAATTTCTTCTGGGGTCCTGTCAAATAGCCAAAGTGCCGGGAAAGGGAGGAGGAACATCGGACATCGGATCGTCAGCTAATGCCGTTCCCTAGGATGGAAGCCGAGACCCAAGGGAAAACACAAAGGCCTGCTCAACCCACTCACCATCCGGACGACAAGGACCGAACATCGCCATGAATATTCATCGTCACAGCTAACGCCGCGGCCTCTCTCTCCATCGGAATCTCCGTCCTCCTCACGATCCTGTAAGCGTCCGCGTTGCCCCCCAAAACACCACCTCCACTTCGCGAAGGCATAGACGAGGCCGGCGGTGGAGAGGACGACTGCGCGGACGTCAGCGCGGGTGCGGAAACGGCGGCCGCTGCAGCTAGGGTCGTTGAGATCGAGCTGCTGCGATATGGGCTTGGACGTGCCAAGGGGGGAACAGAGCCATTTTCAAACGAGCGGACTCGGCGGCTGAGCATAGGTTGGTTTGAAACGTTGGGTGGCATCGTACCTAAGAGAGAAAATAGGGAATTTGACGAGGCCCCAAATGTCAGATATACTGAGCCGATTGTGCTGGGGCCGCGGGGAACGTGCCCGCTACCCTGATCGCGCAAAAAAGACCCATTACTCACCTGCCTCCCAAAGCGTAAACGATCCAAATTCGGCGTTGTCAATCACCTGATCACCTTCGAGCGCCTCGATTTTCAAGATGTGACTCGAGGGGTTCGTGGCACTTGGCACGTCGGGCACCTCCGCTCGGAGCAGCCACTGTCCCTTTTTATTTCCTCCACCAACGTGAGTTCTCAGTCCTCCACTTCCAAAGACGATCCGAAGTCCGATGAGACGACCGGGGAGCTGCTTGAAGCCGATGTTTACAGTCAGCTTGGTCTTTGGTTCACCCTGTTGTGGAGAGAAGCCGTAGATGGTGACGATGCCGTTGACGGATTTCATGGGTAGCGATGGACCTTCAGACATGGATGGTACGGCTGCTGGGTTGGTCAGCATGGGCGGGACAAGAGGGATTGATGTGGAGGACCAAGGCTTGTCGTTTGGACTACCGCTGAAAGCCCCGCTTCCGGTTGTGGTGCCAGCGGGTCCTCCGAGCGGGGATGATGGCCCCCAAAAGTCGGAAGACATGGTGTTGGAAGATGGATTGCGAAACGAAGATGATATAGGGTCTGGGGAAGTCAGCGACAGCGAAGGAGTTGAGAGAGTGGGATCGAAATTAGATCCATCGGAAGAGAAGGAAGCCATGCTTGGATTTCGGTACATATTGAACATTGCTTTGTGGGATCTGTAGAAGTATTAAATTAGTAAGGAAATGAGACATGCCGCGTTTTTCTCTGAATAGAATACGTGGATTCCGGATGTTCCTTACCGACGGGGGAAACGGGAAATTGATCGCGGAAGTGGCAAAATCGTTTGTTGGAATTCCGAACGAAAGAATTAAGACTTGGAAATTACTGCAGCCCAAGGGGGATGCGATGCTGGTGGTTTTGACAAATCGGCAGCGAGGTCGCGTAACGTCGGAGCCAAATGGGGAAAGGGTGACAGGAAGGTGAGACACGGAGAGGGAAGAGAGAGAGAGAGAAGAGGAGAGAGGAGAGGAGAGGAGCACGCGCGGGGCGGGATTAAGCTTACAAATCGAAGCGCGGGAAGCAACAAATCGATGTCTCGTAAAATGTCGGGGGATCGACCGATCGAGGATTGGTGGAGGTGTAAAAAAAAAAAGCCGCAACGAGAGGGGGGAACTATATGTACTTGCTAAGGTTTTGAGGGAAGGGAAGAAGAGAGACCTGGAAAGCGTTTGAGGGAAATAGTGGGTGAGCTAGGGGTATAAAAAGAAAAGGAGAGAGGTGTGTGGTGTGGGAGGAAGGAAAAGGAATGATGGGAAAGGTAGGGAAAGATGGTGAAAGGGTGGGCGGGTCTGTATGGAATGATGGAAAACCGCATATCCCACGAAGGTAGCAAGGTCGTCGATGGAAATTCTCACCTGGTGGGTGGCCGTGAGTGGCGCGAAGATAGCGTGGTCGATAGGCGATGGAGGGGGTGTCAAAAGTGTAAGGATGCCAGGGAAAGTACCCAGTTAAAAAGCCTCCTGCCAATCCCTGGAACGAGGACGACGACGAACCCGGATTGGAGGAGTGTACGGGGATAACGGGGATGTTGCCACGCGGAGGAAAAGCACGACACAGCCTCACTCATTCGTTAGAACACATTCTCGGCCACCTGAGACACAACCAAGCAGTGGAGTCGGTTCCCCGATTCCTCGTTCGTATTTCCCCTCGGCCGGCCGAGAGTTCTTGATCAGGCGAGCCACCCCACTCGTGAGTTGTCCGTCCCATAAAAGAACACCGGACCCAACCCCCCGCCGTGGATTTTAATCTGGACCAAAAAAGATATTTGAATTGGGGGGTTCAAGTTACCGTGCATTATTTGTGGTGGACCCAATTCAAAAATGATCCATTTCTTCCATTTTAAGCGCTAAAAGGGGCGAGAGAGACGTTTATGTACCCAATTATTTTACGTTTCATTCAACCCCGACTGGCACTTGCCCCTCTCCGTTAGGATTGGTCCGGAGTTTCGGTTCTCTGTCGTTGATTGGTCGACCTTGCAAAGTGCAACGACGGGCGAAAAAGAACGTTGCTAGTCTCATCTCCGGACCATTCCACCCGATGTCCACAAGCGAATCACACTCTCCATGGGACACTTGGCCAAATCGGTGACGACCACCGGAGACAGACGGAGCATCACGGTGACTGCGGGGATGACGTCAGCAACCAACTGACAGGCCACAAACCACCATCAACAGAACCATGATTCGTCGATGGCATTAACCGACAATAGGTGGCTGCGGAGTTGGTACGTTCAAGGTCATCGATCCCCCCCTTCAGAGGCATAGGAGGGACTCGCGACCGCCGGTCTTCAAACGGACATTCCTCTGAGACTCGCATCCCGCCCAGATATAGCTCTTATGGCTCTGCCAAGACAATCATATTGACGATCATCATCAAGTGACGCTATCACCAACTTTCGGTATATCAGGCGGTTCGTGTTCCCGCATCGACCTCGTTCGAATTCACTGCACACCCCGGCAAAATTTCGCCAAACATCTGTCGAATGGAGGAACCCAACTTTCCCTTCAGCCATCCCTTCTCCCTTCTCTCGCTTCAGGCTTCCTTCCCGGTCGTTCTTACATCCATCTTCGAAATGCGGTTCGCCGACGACGAAGCAAGTCGCGTACCCAAAATAACACCGACCGTACCCGACATCCTTCCAACTTTGCGCCTTTACGCCAACCAGCCCACTTGAAATTGTCGCACACCGGGGACTTTTATCGGGCCTATGTTCACCACTTTTGTACGCCCTTTGACGCAAGCTTCTTTGAGGCCTATTACCTCTGTTCAACTTCGGCTCTGCCTCTCTTCAACTCACAGAGCGAGATATGTCGACATTGGGGTAAAATTCGTCGAGTATAATAGAAGGGGAACTTCGCCTCTCAGCACTATAAATCCTCAAGTCTTGGTTGTCGCTTGGAATAGCTCCTCGTCCCTCCCTCGATCTTTTTACCTTTACACTCGTCCTCCATTATGAAGGCAGTCACAGCATTCGTCGCTTCCCTCTTCGCCGCCGCATCAGCAGGCACCATCGTCTGGAACGGAAGCTTTGACTACTACGGTAGCGCAACCGACTTCAACACCTGGTCATGGTCTAACCAGGTATGCTAGCATGCGAGCCGGTGTCCGTCGTTCCAACCTAACACCATTACGCATAGGTCGGCGAGTACCAATACTACATCCACGGTTCCGGCCCCGTCACCGAATACCTCGACGTCTCTACCGCATACGCTAACCCCGGCATCTCTGGCGAGTCCAAGGGTCTCAAGCTCTCCATCGACCAGACTTCCACTTGGAACTCCGCCTTCTGGAGAACCGAGTTGATCCCCCAAACTACCGCCAACTTGGGAACCGGCCAGAAGTACTACCACTTCTCCGTTAAGAGGGCCGCTACCAACCCGTACGTTCTCTTCTCTTCGCTTCCACGTCTGACGATCCTCCTCCTAACTTTTATCTTTTCTTGCAGCCCCCTCTTCTCCTACGAACACCAAGTCGTCTTCTTCGAATCCCACTTCACCGAACTCAAGGTCGGCATCTCGCCGAACCAGACTCAGCTCCAGTGGTGCATCCAGAGCAACCCCAAGTACGCCGTCGACTTCACCCCGGGCGTCTGGTACAACTTTGCCTACGACATCAACTTCTCGGCTGGCACCGTCGGCTTGTGGGCCTCGACCGGATCTGCCCCTTTGCAGAGGGTCTACGCTCAGACCGCCGCTTCGACCTCGACCAACTCCGCGGACTGGCATTTGGGTGTCCTTGCCTTCGATGCCGGCACGGCTACCGAGGACTGGTACTTCTCTGGTGTTTACATCGAGGTGGGTTGCTAAAAATACTGGACGGCGTTGATCCTCAGGGTACTCATATATTGCGCGCCTGACTTGTGCTTTAGACCGATACCCTTACTACTACCCTTCGCTCTGGAAACGGCGGCTCGAGCAACACCACTACCACCACCACCACCACCACTAGCCCAACCTCCACCAAGACTTCCACCACCACCTCTTCTACCAAGACCAGCAGCACCAGCAGCACCAGCAGCACCACCACCTCCAAGACCACCACGACCACCACGACCACCACGACCACCAGTGCTGCCGGTCCTACTCAGACTAAGTACGGACAGTGCGGAGGCAACGGCTATTCGTGAGTATACCCCCAATGCCGTCTATCGGTCAATAGCTCGAGATTTACTGATGATCATGTTCCGTGAAACAGCGGCCCAACTGTCTGCGCATCTGGTTCCACTTGCAAGTACTCCAACGACTGGTACTCTCAGTGCTTGTAAGCACCCCCACCCCCGGATTAGTCAATCTTGTGCTAGACAGTCGGTTGTCAACCACGACTACAAAATTAAATACACATTCACTCTTTTGGGCACATTCTGTTTTTTAATACCTCGAGGCTTCGTGCCGTTGTGGAGAGAGATCGGTTCTTTGCGTAAAATATTTCCTTTGAATGCAGCGCCTCGCGATTCGCGGGGGGGACAGGAAGAAGGTTAGGGTCGGATCCGATAGATCAATGGAGCCCGCCACCTTTCAAAGCTTCCAGTATAGGACGACATCACCAGGAGTACGGTAACTTCCGCTAGATAGCGTCCACAAGCTTTGATCGAACCCCTCCTTTGATCCTCATTTATTGGAGAGTGCATCAATCGCGCTTCCGTCCATTCACTATCAGATTCATTCCCCTCAACATCGCTCCATCACATGAGCGGCACTTCATTACTGTCCACTAGCTCGACCTCTTTGCTGTGAACACAGCTTGAACCGTGCTCCCTTCCATCGCTTACATGTTCCCGAACCCTTGGTCGTCATAATCACATGATCCTGGGAGTTTGACGCCCAATTTCGAGTCTGAACTAGTACTCCTAGTGACTCTACGGCTTGAGAATGCTTCGTGCTCTACTACGACCATCATCTACTCGCGCTCTCAGTTCCAACTTGACTTATAGCACCAAAACGCGCCTAATGAGTTCCGAAGCCCTCTCTAAACTTCCTACCGCCGCGCAGGAGCTGGTCAAGTCCACTTTTGGGAGCGGACAGGCTACTGGATCCGGTAGCGAGGTGGACGCCAAGGCTGTTGACGAGTGGATCAATAAGATTTCTGGAGGGAGTTTGGTCGTGCCAGGTGGTTCGTTGAAGGTAAGGCGGGACACTTCGGCCAGCAGGATGGAAAGCTCAGTAGGCTGACCGCTCGACGACCCCCAGCAATTGGACGAGGCGTTGACCCCTCAGACATACCTCGTTGGCTCTCAGCCAACAGCTGCCGATGTTGCTCTATACTCTACCCTTCATCCTGTCGTCGTAAGTCTCCAGTTCCCCTGCCTACCAAGCAGAGTGCCAGGCTCACCCGCATTTACGCATCATCACGCGACGGACCAGGAATCTCTTTCCAAGGAAAACGCATCATCCCTCTACACCACCCCGGCAGTTCTTCGTTACTTTGACCACATCCAAAACCTCCCATCAATCCGGAACGCTCCGGCCGCACCATCCCTCGTCCCACTAGACACGGTCATCGAATCGGCACCCAAGCTCGAGAGGAAAGCACCCGAACCCACGAAGAAGAAAGCCAAAAAGGACACCATAGCCGATGCAAAAACCGAAACAGCAGTGAGCTCCGACAAGGCTGCGGCATCAGGCTCAGCACCTGTGAAGGCGGAGGGGTCGAGTGGACAACCGAAGGAGAAGAAGGAAAAGAAGGGCAAGAAAGAAGGTGCTGCAGCTGCTGCCGGAGAGCCATCAGGCAAGAAGGCTGCTGGTGGAGCTGCTGCACCAGCCGCAGATGCGGGTGAACCTTCACCTGCCATGATTGATCTCCGGGTGGGGCATATTGTAGATGGTGAGCTGAAAATCCGGTTCGCAACACGATAATCGAAGAATACTGACAGGGTCTGAACCTTTCTAGTGAAAAAGCATCCTGATGCAGATGGGCTTTACGTCGAGGTGTGTATTCGTCGTTTCGTCTGAATAGAGGGCTGGTTGCTGACGCCCCTTCCTGCTAGCAAATCGACCTTGGAGAGGAAACCGGCCCAAGGACAATCGTGTCCGGCTTGGTCAACTACATCCCCATCGAACAGATGCAAGATAAATGGCTGGTCGTGGTGGTGGGTTCAGCAAAGGCGGTCGATCCTAGCATCGCGCTCGACTCATCACATGCTTTGAACCCTCCTTTAGGCCAACTTAAAGCCTGCTAACATGCGAGGCGTAAAGAGCTACGGCATGGTTCTCTGCGTACGCTACCCACATCCCTTCACGTAGAAAATCCGGCTAATGCGAGTGAATTCAGGCATCGCACAAGGATGGCAAAGACAATGGGATCGAAATCGTTGACCCGCCAAAAGGTTCCAAACCAGGCGACAGAATTTACTTCGAGGGCGAGAAGTATGAAAGTAAGCAGTACCGAGTCAATGCCAGAAAGTGGTCACTGATGGATTGGGCTGCTTTTGTTCAGATGTTGAACCTGTCTCGCAATTAAATCCGAAGAAAAAGATATTTGAAACTATTCAGCCGAGTACGTGCTACATTTCCTTTCCCTTTGCAACATGTCAACAAGACCGAACTAACGCATCTCCCTGCTCGATCTTCAGATTTCACGACCTTGGAGACTAAGGAGGCCGCATGGGTCGATCCCGAGACTAAAACCGTGCACCGGCTGTTGACCAAGCTTGGACCATGTACAGCACCAAGTATCGTCGGTGCCTCACTTTCATAGTTGCTTCCTGAATAGACGGATGGGGCGTTTACGTGTATATTGGCATGGATTGAGTGGGTAGGAAGGCCCTCCCGTGATGAATTGAAACGGAGTAAAAAGCGCAGTTCTTGAATTGGTGAGACTAATTGGAGAAGGTGATCGCATTTTAGTGATAGACCTCTCTTAATCTCCCATTCGCTCGGATCCTAAAACGATGCTCTTCTCCAACCGCGCAAAGCGAAACACATAATGGATTCACGCAATCCAATCCACACCCAAAATGTCTAGCGTACACTTCGAACTCCATCTACTGGTTCTTCTTCTCCGTTGCTTGTTTAATACCTTCGGAGCGCACAGGGGACTTGATGCTTGCGAGAGCATTGATGACGATGAGCATGAACGGAAGAAGGAGACCGAACGTGATTCCGATGGAAGTGATCAACCCTGGCGTAAGGAGTTGGTAACGGTGGAAAATTCCACCTTTCGGAAGGGCGGCACGTCCTTGGACCTGGTCCGCAGTGGGAGAGACGAATTCGGATGGGAGAGCTCGTTGAAGCTCGTCAAAGCGGCGCTTGGAGTGGGCGCGAGAGAAGGACGATTCGATGGTTCCGGCGAGGACGACGAGGTGCGAAGGGAAGGTTTGGGCAAGAGACGATAGTTGCTGGGAAAGCTTTGCGTCTATGAACATGTGCGACGTCAATTAGTTACTAAATTGGGGGAGCTGCGGGATTTAGGGAGCTTACCGAGCTCACGCATTTCCTGCTTCCGCTTGCCGCAGTGGGATTGCAGCTCCGGGAGGTCGATGACAATGGTCTTCATTCCAGGGGAGTCACCGTGGATTTCGACAGAGTCTCCGAGGCTCAAGGAGATGGTCTGAGAGTCGCATTGCTTGGTGATGGCTGGTACGATTCCCTGCGGATCGACGTCTTGAATATAGGGGATGTGCAAGGAAGACGGTGAAGAATGGAGCTTTTCAGCAAGGAAAGACGTTTTAGGCAGGTTCTTGAGATCGGAGTTGTGCAGCTATTGAATTGACAGGAGGACTGATTAGCCAGACTATCCACTCTTGGCGCTGTGGCAACGGACGTACCCCGGGCTGTTCAATGACAATCACAGCATCATAACCGCATGCATCCTGCACAATGGCTGCCACGGCACTTTCTGATTGCGTCGTCAAAGCGCCTCGAGAGGCAATCGAGTCCAACGAAGGTGAGCTGGGATACGAAGGAACAGTTAGACCAATACGTTCAGTCTCAGCTTCCGGAGCAGACTCACCTCGTGGACGACCAAGCTAAAAGGGGCTTGGTATCTGCAAATGCATACAGACACGTCGGAACGCTGAGCAAGACAGCGAGTTGGAGAGACCTCATTGTTAAAGGAGAGATTGACCAGGCGGAGTGGTATGAGACGCTGCGGTCGACATCGGAATCCCAACAGTAGATTCCTTAGCTAAGCGGTTGTCGGTGTTTACGGGGTTAGTGCCCCGTCGTCCACTTGCGTCAGTGCTTGGCTCATCGTTTCGCAGCCTGCAGATTGCCGCCTTCTCGCTCCGAAGATTCTTATCTCTCCTCGCGTCTTTGGCGCCGTGTCAGAAGCAAAGACGTCACTGACAAACGAAATGATTTAAAACCCCTTCCACCTCTAACCGTCCTCGTTCAAGCTCGCCTCCGATCTTGGACCTGCAAACCGATTTCACCACTCACCTCTCCTCGGATAAGCCAGCATGAATCAAGAGCTGAAATCCATGGTTTTCACTATGAATGCTCCGGGAGAAAAGATCTCGGCGCTCGATGAAACCAATCTCCCAAAGCCTGTGACCGCTATACAAGAGAAGCGCCCAGGTTTGATCCATACTCTCTATCTACGTCTGTGCGAACTCGTCATCGTACGTCCCTTGCACATTGTCTATATTACCATCGTCAAGCTGCGCGTGTTGACGGCATTCGCTTGCAGGTCGGTTCAATCTTCCTTTCCGTCGTATCCCTCCTCGGCGGGACGGGGGAGGATTCCCTCCAGCGTCTACTCGGTCATTCCAACTGTGGCACACAGGCACACGACTACGAGATAACATACATTGCAAGTCCTTGATTTTTTTTAGCTTTGTTCGCTCGTGGCTTAATTTGGGACCGCAAAAGGCTGTACCGGGTTTCTTCAAGCAGGACAAGTCGAACGCGGATCCAGACAAGATTGGCCCCGTGAGTACCAGCACTTTCTTGTCACCGGGTGCTCGATTGGATTTGTGACTCTTCACTCGAATAGGCTCCAGACCGCTTCGGCCTCATTGACAGTCACAAGCACTACTGGACAACATTTGACAAGAAGATCCAGAAGCTAAACAAGAAATCTGATAAAGATACATCATACAAGGTCCTGTTTCTGGGACGCCATGGAGAAGGATTTCGTAAGCAGCTCTCTTTACTCGAACGATGTTTGGAGCGCTGACAACCAGTGTCAGATAACGTCGGTATGGATTATTACGGAGAGGACGTGAGTTCGGAGTCCACGCTGTTCGATGCACACGTCTCCGACCTTTGGTTGTTTCTTGCTAATTAGGAGTGGGATAGGTAAGCATCTAGATGCTGGTTAGCATAGCAGTCCTTTTAACTACCTTTGGCGCATAGAAAATGGGGTCGCAAGAACGGAAATGGCACAATAACATGGGGTCCGGATGCTCAACTTACCGACAAAGGCGTTTCCCAAGCCGAACGTGTACACTCCCTTTGGCAACAAGAACTAAAACGAGGAGGCGGCATACCACTCCCAACCGCATTCTTCGTCAGTCCTCTCGTCCGTGCTCTCCACACCTTCCAGATCACTTTCGCCGGCCTCGTTGACGACCCTCAGCCACTCATCATTGAAAACCTCCGAGACTCGTATGGGTTGCGGACCGCGGACTTGCGACACAACAAGACTTGGATCCAGGAGCAATATCCGACCTACAAGTTCGAAGATGGATTCACAGAGCAAGACGAGCTTTGGATGAAAGATGAGAGAGAGACGGATGAGCATACAGAGAAGAGAGTGAAAGGTGTACTAGATAAAATCTTGAAGATAGACGACACATGTAGGTTCCTGAGAAACGGGTCAGAATGTCGCTGCAATGCTCACCACTTACTTTTCGCTTTCCTCAGATTTGGCTATTGTTGCTCATAGCAAGGTAGTGGAGGCAACCTTTAACATCACGAAGCATCAAGACTTTGATGTACCCACTGGAGGTATGGCACGGACGCGCAGTTGGAGAGAACGTCTCTGACAGCAACATCTTCGCGGCAGGCGTCGTTCCAATAGTCCTCAAGATCGTCAAAAATACTATCTAGGACTGCTCCAATGGTAGTTGATATTTTTGACAAGAGTAAAATTAAAAATACACAGCATCCACTCTACACATGTTGTACTCGATACAGATAATATGTACTTGCAAGCGCATTTTGTTTTTGTTTGAGCCCAGCCAGTGGGACTTGTCAGTCGGTCCAATCCTCAGCTTACGCAGTCTGACGAAGGTAGGCCGAATGGGTTCGGATCTCTGGACGAGATTCCCAAGGCGACGTGTATTCGATGCCCTCTTGAGGAGGATCAGGCATGGCCCAGCGAAGGATCTGAGCTCCCGTTGCGATCTGCTTGATGGACATGCCTAGTACTTGTTGCCTGTTCCACGAAACCCGTTAGCAAAGGTCGCAGAACGAGTGGTATCGAACGACACTCACAGCAACCCGCACTCAAAGAGTTCGTCCATCCCAACGTGGGGGGTAGCAGGCATGCCCCCCTCATGTCGACTCCCTTCCCCTGTGAAATTAATTGCTACCAAGTAGGCAATCAATCTCAAGGCAGAGATGTCGGGATAGTGGTCGAAATCTGTGTACGCTTGGCCCCTACCGTAAATCAACTCGCGGATGGTCTTAACATTGCGGGGCATATGAGGTCGGCAAGGTCCGATGCGCTCTTCGTAAGACCATACCGCTATGCCAAGTGGCAAAGCGCGTATGTCGAACACATGAGCCAGGTTGTACTCTCGGTACTTTTTGGGGAGGTGGTATGGGAGCCAGGTGGCTGCAAAGTATTTGAGGCGAGCGTAGCAGCGAGCAAGATCTTCGTTCTGACGACGATACGACCTATCGGACCAAGGGCAATCAGGTGTAAGTATCAGTCAAATATCAAATGAAGCACGGCGCTTACGGAGGGAGTTCCTCTTCTGTGATCCCCTCCCCGCTGTTGAGGACATACCCTCCACGAAGCTCGTTCCAGACTGTGTCGGCTAGCCACTCGCAGAAACTAATCGTTCTCCCGCTCGGAGACTCGATCATTGAAGCGCTGACCAAGACGCTGCGGCGACTCATCGTAAGAACCTTGAAATTGGCGTTTCGAGATGCCATAATTCTGTCGGCCCATAGTTTCTCTTCTGCCCACTCGCGGACAGCTCTCAGCCTGCTGGCTGCAATAATTTCAGCAGTCAGTGTAGGGGGAGGGTTGGGGGTTGCTGGAGGGGTTGGTTCTTGCAAGTGGACTGCCAATGGGCCGTGCTGAAATCGCCCTATTCAGAATCAAGGCAACAAACAGCCACAGTAGGAGGCTCGACTCACGCGGCGATAATATATCTGCGGATTGTAATAAGATAGCCAGTTCTCTGTTCCACCTTGAAGATTGCCGGGAGCGCTAGCCGTATATGGGAACGTGTACTCGCTCGCCGACCGGCTTTCGGCTTCGTCATCTTGCTCATCACCAGCCGCTGTAGAGGGGACTGCCAGCGGAGTGAGATCTAGAAACGACTTCGGCTGTGGGCCAGGAACGAGGCGATACGGTGTGTCGAACTCGAAGTGATCCAAGAGGATTGGTGAGCTGGGTGAATGGATTCGGAGTCCCGTCTCAAGCGCGGACGCGATTGAGTGGAAGACGCGACTCTGAGTGCTGAAGCCGCCAGTAGGAGTTCGGAAACAAGACATAGCGAGATCTGGTGGAACAGAGGTGCGAGATGGGCGAGCTGAATGCCGCTGGTGGGCGATTGGCAGTCATCCGTCGATCTCACTTATATGTAGAACACGTGGAGTGCCATTTGTCCCGGGGCACAATGCCAAGACTAACTCAGAGCTAGGCAAATAGGTCGAGAATGTAGCTGGTACAAACGAGTGGTTGTCAGGTGCCGACCACGTTGTTGAACAGGGTGACGATGGCTGTACGTATTCCCAGTTCAGGCAGAGGGGACAAAATCTTCTATAAATGAAGAGCAGCGCCTGTGCGCTCTTGCTGGGCATAAAACAGGAATGTCGTTGCAGCGAGCTTGGCAACGAGACTGGTGTCGCAAAGGGCTGTGGCTCAATGACATGTGGCTGCACGCGTTCCCTTTCTCTGTGGTCGACGCCGGATATGTGATAAAAACGAGTACTGCGGTTGCTTGCCCTGGCTTGGCGCCTTTCGGCCGCATTTTGTCGCCACGAGGATGGAAAGCGGTGTAGGGAAGGGAGTCAACCCAAAACCCGCTTCTCTATTGTTCGTCTCGGAGTTGGGGGGGGGGGGGGGGGGCGGGGGGGGGGGGGCGGGGGGGGGGGGGGGGGGGGGGGGGGGGTGGGGGGGGGGGGGTAAAGGGGACC
>WSUB01000003.1:159542-205015 GCA_019633425.1 Tulasnella sp. 424 | reverse complement strand
ATGCAAACCCGATGCTAGATTTGCATCACTATGCTCCATTCTAGCCCCCCCCCCCCTGCCCGCGGGGGGGGGGGGGGGGGGGGGGGGGGGCCCCCCCCCCCCCCCCCCATTGGACCCCGAATCCCTTATGCGGAAAAGTTGAGATACGACCGACGCGGAAAACGCTCCCCAAAAGTCTGGGAAATAGAAAGAGTTTCTTCGAACATCGAGACTAGTAATAATGGTGATGGGTCTCAGACAAGTTAACTGTGTCCCTTATTTTGAATCAGCGGGGCTTCTCGACTGACATTAATAGCGGCATGGGTAACCTCCGAACGAGAGGGATATACTGCGACGCCCCGTAAACGTTCCAGAGCGTCAGTTTATTTCTCTCAGCAAGCCTTCGTTAGGGCGATGATTTTGTCTGGAGTGAGCTTGGAAGTGATGTGGTTGGTCCACTACTTCGGTGCCGCAGACCAGCATACTGCGCGGCCGGTGTATAGAAGACTTACGGTATTGTTATTACACGCCTATACAACGAATTCATGTTTCTTCTTCTTCTTCTTCTTTCTCGGTGCCGTTCCGTCGTGGGCTATTGGAACGTGGGTTGAAGGTGCATCTACACTTGTGGGAGGTGGAATCCGGTAGCATGTCCCTGGGACCCGATATTTGAGGAAGAGCTTGGCAACAAAGGCGGTCCAAGATCTTCGTCATATTCGAGCTTCCGTTTGCCTTTCTTTTTTGACAATGATGTGTCGGGGTCTGGAGAAGATGAAGGAGGGTTCTGAGGAGCAGAGGACTGTTCTAAGTCCGCCTTACGTTTACCCGCAGCACCGTCATCTTGAGCTCGAGGTTCTGTCTATAGGTTCAAAGGAGCATCAAAATGGGTATGACCTCGCCAGAATTAGAATCGGAGCGGACCTTGGCTTTCGATTCCTCTATTTGAGATTACTCCGACGACCGGGTCGAGACGTTGCCGTAGCTAACAGGCTCTGAGAGACCTCAGCTTCCTCGCCATCCTCTGCTGCGGCGTCCTCAGTTTTATTGTACAGGAGTAGAAAGTAGGATGTTTCGTAGACAACACCAGGGGCCGAGGAGCCAGATGGGCCTGCCCTACACGAGTTTGGAGGACCCATTAGATCTAGTGTATCGCACCCCTTTTCTTCGTAGAATGGTCGTACGTATGTCGCCACTGGGTGCAAGAGCCAGGCCTGCCGAACCTCCAACCCAATATCTCATTCGGCTTCATGCGCGACCTCCGCTTGGCGCAGTTCAACGACCGGAGCATTACCACTTTAAGATTTCAGAACAGCCTTTTGCATAAACTTGAGTGCCAGCGTGCCATTGCTGAGCGTCTTGGGCGGCATGTGGAAATCGGACGACGGAGATGGATGCTGTTTTATTTTTTGCGCCAGGGGTCGATGTGGAACGGGGTTGTGTCTACTAACTGAAACAATCGACTTGCTTCCCTGCCCCAACGAATCCGCTCCTTGGTTGAACAAATCTACCAAAGGTTTACCACACTAGGACGAGAGTCCGGTGCCGGATGCTTTCATAAGATGGGTGCGAAAGGAGGCGCCGCAACTTGCACCAGTCCGGCGAGGTTCACAGAACAAATACATAACATCCATACTACACGCGTTCTATTCGAAACAAATGTTAAATTAACGGACATATTTTGTTTTGGGGTCCAGCCCAGTTAGTGTGAGGTACAGCTTTCGTCCAACTTTCAAGTTTGGCTCATGCAGACCGGCGAAGCCAGGCTGAGGTCGTCTGGATGCCGGAACGACATACCCAGGGCGAAGTGTCTTCGATACCCTCTTCAGGAGGATCAGGCATGGCCCAACGAATTATCTGGGCTCCCGTTGCGATCTGCTTGATGGACATGCCTAGTACTTGCTGCCTGTTCCACGAAAACCCGTTAGCAAAGGTCGCGGAACGAGTGGTATCGAACGAGACTCACAGCAACCCGCACCCAAAGAGTTCGTCCATCCCAACGTGGGGGGTAGTAGGTCCGTACCCCTCATTTCGCCTCCTCTCGGGCGTGAAATGAATTGCTACTAAGTAGGCAATCAATCTCAAGGCAGAGATGTCGGGATAGTGGTCGAAATCTGTGTACGCTTGGCCCCTACCGTAAATCAACTCGCGGATGGTCTTAACATTGCGAGGCATGTGAGGTCGGCAAGGTCCGATGCGCTCTTCGTAAGACCATACCGCTATGCCAAGTGGCAAAGCACGTATGTCGAACACACGAGCAAGGTTGTACTCTCGGTACTTTTTGGGGAGGTGGTATGAGAGCCAGGTGGATGCAAAGTATTGGAGACGAGCGTAACAGCGTGCAAGGTCTTCGTTCTGACGACGATACGATCTATCGGACCAAGGGCAATGAGGTGAAGTATCAGTCAAGTATCAAATGAAGCACGGCGCTTACGGAGGGAGTGCCTCTTCTGTGATCCTCTCCCCGTTCTTGAGGACGTACCCTCCACGAAGCTCGTTCCAGACTGTGTCGGCTAGCCACTCGCAGAAATTAATCGTTCTCCTACTCGGAGACTCGATCATTGAAGCGCTGACCAAGACGCTGCGGCGACTCATCGTAAGGGCTTTGAAATCGGCGTGTCGAGATGCCATAGGTCCATCGACCCATAGTTTCTCTTCTGCCCACTCGCAGACAGCTCTCAGCCTGCCGGCTACAAGGCTCTCAGCAGTCAGCGTAGGGGGAGGGATGGGAGTTACTTGAGGGGTTGGTTCGTGCAAGTGGACTGGGCCGCGCTGGAATCGCCCTATTCAGGATCAAGGCAACAAACAGTCACAACAGGAGGTTCGACTCACGCGGCGATAATAGATCTGCGGATTGTAATAAGATGGCCAGCTCTCTGTTCCACCTTGAAGATTTCCGGGAGCGCTAGCCGTATATGGGAACGTGTACTCTCTTGCCGACCGGCTTTCGGCTTCGGCATTATGATCATCCCCAGTTGCTGTAGAGGGGACTGCCAGCGGAGTAAGATCCAGAAAAGACTTCGGCTGTGGGCCAGGAACGAGGCGATACGGCGTGTCGAACTCGAAGCGATCCAAGAGCATTGGCGAGCCGGGTGAAGGGATTCGCAGACCCGTCTTCAGCGGAGACTTGATTAAATGGAAGACGCCACTCTGAGTGCTGAATTTACCCGGAGATATTCGAGGACAAGACATAGCGGGATCTGGTGGAGCAGAGGTGCGAGATGGAGCGGTTTGACGGGAGCTGAACGCTGATGGTGGGCAATGTGTCGTTCTTAACTTATTTATAAAACACGTGGAGAGCCATGTGGCCCGAGGGACGGTGCCATGACCAGCTCAAAACTGGACAAATAAGTGGAGAATGTGGTTGATACAAACGCGGGATTGTCAGGGGCAAGATTGAACTGTACACATTCCTGCCAGTTCAGGCAGATGGGACAAGTCTTCTATCAAATTGAGTAGTACCCCTCCGCCATCGTTAGGCATAATCAGGCATGTCGTCGCGCCGAGCCTGGCAACGAGGAGAGTGATCTTGCAAAGTGGGGCTGTGGTTCAATGGCCTGTGGTCGGACGCGTCCGTTCCCTTTCTCTGTGGCCGACCCCGGATGTGATAAAAACGAGTATCTTGTACGCTCGCTTGGTTTGGCGCCTTTCGGCCGTATTTTGTCACGATGAGGATGGGAAGCAGTGTAGGGAAGGGAGCGGGTGATCCCGAATACCGCTTTTTAGATGGTTCGTCGCGGGGTTAGGGGGTGCTTTCACTCCCCCATGCGTAGAAGCTGAAATGCGACTGACGCGGAAAATGCTGTCCAAAATTCTGGAAAATACCAAGATTTTCTTCGAACGGCGAGATTAGTAATACTTGTGATGCGGTTCAGACAATTAAACTGTGCCCCTTATTTTGGATCGGCGGGGCTTCACGACTCACATCAATAGCGGCATGGGTAACCTCCGAACGAGAGGGATATACTGCGACGCCCCGTAAACGTTGCAGAACGTCAGTTTATTTCTCTTAGCAAGCTCTCGTTAGGGCGATGATTTTGTCTGGAGCGAGCTTGGAAGTGGTTCACCACTTCGGTGCCGCAGACCAGCATCCTCCGCGCGGCAGGTATATAGAATATTTATGGTATTGTTAGTACATGCCTATACAACGGATTCATATTTCTTCTTCTTCTTCTTTTTCGGTGCCGTTCCGTCATGAGCGATAGGAGCGTGGGCTGAAGGTGCATCTACACCTGCGGGGCGGAGGAATCCGGTAGCATGTCCCTCGGACCCGATATTTGAGGAAGAGCTTGGCAACAAAGGCGGTTCAACATCTTCGTTCTCTTCGAGCTTCCGTTTGCCTTTCTTTTTCGACGATGATGGGTCGGGGTCTGGCGAAGATAAAGGAGGGTTCTGAGGAGAAGTGGACTGTTCTAAGTCCCCATTAGGTTTGTCCGCAGTACCATCATCTTGAGTTCGAGGTTCTGTCTATAGGTTCAAAGGAGCATCACAATGGGTCTGACCTCACCAGAATGAGAGTTGAGACGGACCTTTGCTTTCGGTTCCTCTATTTTGAGATTACTCCAACGACCGGGTCGAGACGCTGTGGTAGCTAACAGGCTCTGAGAGACCTCAGCTTCCTCGTCATCCTCTGTTGCATCGTCCTCAGCTTGACCGTACAGGAATGGAAGGTAGGATGTTTCGTAGACAACACCACTGGACGAGGAGCCAGACGGGCCTGCCCTATATGAGTTTGGAGGTCCCATTAGATCTAGTGTATTCCCTTTTCTTCGTAGAATGCTCGTACGTATTGTCACCATTGGGTGCAAGACCCCAGGCCCGCCGAACCTCCAACCCAACGTCCCATTCGGCCTCGTCGGCAACCTTCGCTTTATGCAGTTCAACGACCGGAGCACCACCACTCTGAGACTTCAGAGCGGCTTTTTGCATGAACTTGAGTGCCAGCGTGCCATTGCTGAGCGTCTTGGGCGGCATGTGGCAATTGGATGACGGAGATAGATGCTGTTTGATTTTTAGCTCCAGGGTTCGCCGTGAGAGTCGCCGCATTCTCAAGGCCCACTGAATTGATATTGAACTGCCTCAATCTTCTCTCCCCTCTGTGGTACTTTAGCACCTTTACCCGTGTAGCCTCGGGTTTCGGCCTACTTTCGCTGAAGAGCCGAAGCCTTCACAAATCCGACGGGACTCAACACATCGATTTAGCCCCTGTAATCATCCGCAGAAAACAACGATGGCCGGCGACAGGAAAAGCAATTTGGGAGGAAAGAGCAAGACTCCAGTGGAAATGAAGACTATGCAGACACGATCTCAGAAAGCTGGTCTTCAGGTAAAAATTCAATCATGTACGTTTCAGTTGTCTGGTTAATCTGGATCCATTCCAGTTCCCGGTTGGGCGAGTGCACCGGTTCCTCAAACACCGAACACAGTACAATGTTCGGATCGGCGCAAAGGCTGCAGTATACACTGCCGCAATATTGGAGTACCTTACTGCCGAAGTCCTTGAGCTTGCAGGTTCGTAACTGGCGGACATTCTTATTCCACTTTAGCCAATTTCCGGGTTACGCTGTTCTTGTTGTGGACTTGCCAGCCCTGACGAAATCTCGCTGTCTGCTTCCTCTCGCTGATGCGACACAGGCAATGCTTCAAAGGATCTCAAAGTGAAGCGTATCACTCCCCGGCATCTTCAATTAGCAATCCGCGGAGATGAGGAGCTCGATACGCTGGTGAAGGCTACCATCGCGGGTGGAGGGGTCCTCCCATTTATCCATAAATCGCTCACTGGTCCAACGAAAGGCAAGAAGGCTCACGAAGAGCAGCAATGATGAAATGTGTAGGCATATTGGTTTCCATTTATTATCTGCCGCGGCTTCTCTCTGTATCGTCATCCGACTTATGGCCTGGTGTTCGCCTCAGTCCAAAATGTAACTTCCCCACACTGACTATTTCTTGGTCGCCCCTTCGCTCAGAATAATTTCTTGTATTTGTTTCTCGATTCGATGCAATAGCTAGTTGCTACTGGAGTGCAGTATATGATGGTGCGATGTGCTGATGTTTTTTATTTTGGCCTGAAAGCCCCTATTCCAACTCATTTCGCCCTGGGGCTCCCGATGACCGAATAATTCCTACTACATAAGTGGATTTCAATCTCACCCACACCACATCCCATTCTCTCTCTCTCTCTCTCTCTCTCCATTACCTTCTCTTCATTGCGTTTCACCATGGTCCAAGTCAAGAACAAAATCTGCTTGATGTGAGTATCGCTACGAAGTGGCGCTCGCCTCGCCGGCTGACAGAATCTGCCCTCGGACAGCGTTCACGACGGTTGGGGCATTTCTTCAGTCGAGAAGGGCAATGCCATCGCACATGGCTCAACAGAGAACATGGACAGCATCGGCCAAAACCACTCGCACACCTCTCTCGCAGCTCACGGTCTCGCTGTCGGTCTGTCGGACGGACTAATGGGCAACTCGGAGGTCGGCCATCTCAACATCGGCGCTGGCCGTGTGGTCTGGCAAGACATTGTCAAAATCGACGTTAGCATCAAGAAGAGGAATTTCCACAAGACCGATGCCATTTTGAAAGCATGCGAGAGAGCAAAGAGTGGGAATGGGAGGCTGCACTTCTTGGGCTTGGTGAGTTTCACATCCCCAGGCCTCTCCGCGGGGTTCCTTTACTCCCTGTGAACATGCTCGCTAACCATAACGGACGTATGATAGGTTTCCGACGGTGGTGTTCACTCTCACATTACCCATCTCTATGCTCTTCTTGAAACCGCCAAGGAGCAGGGTGTCAAGGAGGTATACATCCACTTCTTTGGTGATGGACGCGACACTGCACCTCGATCTGCCGCCGGGTACGCTCGCGACTTGATCAAGTTCATCAAGGACAATGGCAACTATGGCGAGATTGCAACTATTGTTGGTCGATACTACGCCATGGATCGCGACAAGCGATGGGAGAGAGTCAAGATTGCCATCGACGGGCTTGTCCAAGGTCAGGGCGAGAAAGTTGAGAACCAGGAAAAGGCCGTCGAAGCCATTGAGGAGAGCTACAAGAAGGATGTCACGGACGAGTTCTTGAAACCTATCATTGTAGGCGAGAAGGGTCGCATTGGAGGTAAGCAAGTGTCGGTGTAAATCTCTGTGTTATGAGAGGTTCTCACCGATAGTACCTTGCAGACGGCGATACCCTCTTCTTCTTCAACTATCGATCTGACCGTATGCGAGAGATCGTCTCGGTATTTGGTCTCCCCGAAAAGCCAATGGAGGTCACTGTACCAAAGGACATCGTACGTCTCCGCAGCTTGCTTGTTGAACGCCGCTAAACGAATCCATCCGACATTAAGGATATTACAACCATGTCTCAATACAAGTCCGATTTCCCCTTCGGCATTGCCTTCCCTCCCCAGGCTATGACCAACGTCTTGGCCGAATGGCTCTCCAAACACGACGTCAAGCAGTGCCACATCGCCGGTATGCTTCAGACTCCTAACACGCATCATTGCTACTCTCCTGATAGCCAATACCCGTAATACCTTCATATTTCCACAGAAACCGAGAAATACGCGCACGTCACTTTCTTCTTCAACGGTGGCATCGAGAAGCAGTATCCTGGAGAAGATCGCCACATGATCCCATCTCCCAAGGTTCCAACCTACGACAAGCAACCCGAGATGAGCGTCCAACAGGTCGCCGATAAGGTCGCTGAGGTAGTCAAGACCAAGGACTATGAGTTTGTTATGTGCAACTTTGCTCCTCCTGATATGGTAGGCACATATCCAATGACGGCATCTTGAAGTGCTGACAAAGATTTTTTCCGCCTTTAATCAAGGTTGGTCACACTGGTATCTATGATGCTGCAGTCCAGGCAATTGGAGCCACCGACAAAGCCGTCAAGACTGTCTATGACGCTTGCCAGGAAGCTGGTTACATTCTTCTCATTACCGCTGATCACGGAAATGTCAGTTACTCGATAAAACGTCTCCTGCCCCAATTGGACTTGGTACTAATCGTTCTTCTTCACACCAGGCCGAACAAATGATCAACCCCGAGACCGGAGCTCCTCATACGGCTCACACCACAAACCCTGTTCCCTTCATTATGAGCGGTGATCCGAAGGAATACTCTTTCTCTTCTGAACCCCTGGCTGGCGCGGAGGAAGGAGAGGAAGTTCCCTCGCTTGGCGACGTTGCACCTACAATTCTTGACCTCATGGTAAGCCTAGCCTTGTGCATTCCCCTGTCTTACTTGGCTGATCCTTTTACCTTCTATCTCTAGGGTCTTCCTAAACCTGACGGTAAGTTCGACCATGCAATTACATGTTCACAACGTTCTGACATCCCACCTCTAGACATGAGCGGCCGATCTCTTCTCAAGCATTAGAGGCTCCTTGAACCATTGAATAGAGTAGAGCGAGACATATAGTATATGAAGGAACTAGATTATACACTTTAAAGTACTATTGAAAGGTTCCGTACCGTCCCCCCGTCAATCCTTCCCCATCTCCATGCTCCATGGCTTGCGTGCACATAGGGTTGAGCTGAGTTTACTATTCTAACGACATGAATATTATTAAGCAGAAGAGCAAAGCTGTACGGTCTCTTTGACGAGTCTTCTGATATCATCCTTCGTGACGCCTTTCTCACCACATCCCCCAGCACCGAGTTTCGATTGCAACACATCCTTCGCGGATAGAACCTCCATGAGGGGTCCCAAAGAATCGCTGAAATTTGGAGAGAGGTGAACGATGAAAGCCAACGAGGCAGTAAGGCGGTGCACTGTCGGCGATCATCAGCAAATGCGCGGTCGAGAATTGCGGAGGTATCTATCTGTACTCACCAACTTCTTCGCTTGCATTCTCCTTCCTCAAAGCTTCAATGAGAGCACTGCTCATCTCCACTTCCCAATCCCCATCCGACTGACTGTCTACGGTTTGATTAGGGCTTATGGCATTGCCGTTCCTCGCCTGCTCCATCAGCGGTTTCTGGACATACGCGGCGACGTCGAACGCGAGACTCGCTGCGGCGGTCCTTGTTGGTACATCTTCGTGGAGTAACGTCGGCACCAAAATGGATGTCAAAAGAGAGCGAGGTGGGGTGGGTGAGATTGCGGTTGTCGACGGCGTGAGGATGTGTCGGGCCAGGATAGTGTGAGCGAAACAATTGCTCGCGAGACGAAGAGTTGTTAACAAGAGGTTTCGCGGGGCTCCTGAAGGGGTGGATTCTTGAGCTTCGTGGACTTTGCTTAATATGAGACCAGTGACGTCGGTTTCTTTTCCGTCAGAGCGGGTACCGCTTAGCGATAGCCACTTGGCAACTTCGGCGTCAAGCACTGCTATCCGCCAGAGGTCAATCACCGGGAAGAGTTCGGTCGGTGGAAGGGCGTTGAGTAGATCTCTTGAAGCCTTGGCGAAGCTTGGGAGGAAGTTGGGATCGAGATTGGTCGTGGTTGGCGTTGGTTTGTCCTTGCCAATTATCGGAGGGAAGCGAACTTTGAGTTTCGGGACAACGACATCCCTAAACGTCTGCTTGCACGAGTCTTTGTCCGCTACATTTGGGGACGCCTCTACGAATGATACTAGTTTTGCCAAGGCAGCGTCAAAGTTCGGTGGTTGCGTGTAGATGATAGGTGTCAACGAGGTCTTTCGGATGGTCGGAAGGTCGAGTTTGGTATGAGGATGCGCTGAAATTTGTTATTCTTCAGAATGAAATCCACGATCGGACGTCAGAATAAAGACGTACGAGGGAATGCTTCAAAAAAGAGGAGATCAACTTGCGTCTTCAACTCCGGTGCGTTCGCTCCCTTGAGCTCGGACGTCTGCAAACGTACATGTAATAGGTCAGTAAAACATCCCTTTCGTAAGAAATGTATGTCCCGCAAATATGTATCTCACCTTCACACCGTCTAAGAAGAACAAAAACGTGGGTGTTGCACGAATTCCCCATTCCCTAGCCACAGTCGCAGCTCCGCTCATGGAATGCTGCATATTCACCTCCACAAATGCTGCTCCTGCTCTGTTCCTGTCTTCTGCAATCTGCTTGAAGACCGGGGCAATCATCCCGCAAGGAGGACAAGTATCTGACGTGAAGAATGCGACAACGATCCGGTTGGACTGGAGAAGCGCGTTGAAAGACGCCGAGCTTCCGGCAATTTGAACGGGGGTAGTTAGGGTACTTGGGTTAAAGTTCGATGTTGATGGTATGCCGGAGGTTGAGCCATAAGGTGTAGCTGGTACAGGGGTAGCGCTGGTAGGGACCGCTCGACGGAACATGTTATCGATCATGGGTCGCATAGATTGACCGAATGGAGTGGAGAGGAAGTCCGCTGGAAGGTCTAATAAGCGAACTAGGTCAGATTCTTGTACCGGGAGCTTCAGCGACGAACTGGACTCACCGATGATCCAAGAGGGTATTGACCGCCCGGTAAGGAATCCGACGCAGTCGTTTGTAAAACTGTTGCAATTAAAGTCTAATAGGTGATACTGAGAGGATATACGGGTTAGCTATAGCTTTGTGGTAGGGCTGTGCTGTGGAACCCCAACCTTGTCCCCAGTATATTCTGCTTGAATTTCGCTAATATATTCCCAGAATGTGTCCTCGTCTAGATCCGTCTCGCCCATGTCCTCAATCTTGAGCGGTCTACCATGCTGGATAGAAATGAAAACTAGGTCAGCCTTTCGAGACGAAAGTGGGGTAGCGGTGGGGGTGACGTACGTGCGATTGGCCAGGTACGACGACCTGAATACCAGGACCAGCATTGTATGGTCCATAGTAGACTTCTCTTCCGAATACTACCACGGAGGTATGCCTTGAAAGGGAGGTTCAGCTCCAGTTCGTCAGTTTGTCGACGAGATCGAAACTCCTTACCAAATACCGTCGATCTGCTTTCCTGTCAGCTGGAAGGACATATTCCTCGCCATCCCATTACTGAGGTCGTATACGTATAGTTTAATTGGGTGACCCATGTCGTCTAGTAGAAGTAAGAGAGGAATCGGGGAGATTGTGGAGAAAGCAAAGCACCTCGGTTTGGGGGGTTTTGTTGTTTGTGGCTGACGTGATCAGAACGCGCAAGCTCATGGAAGATTCTCGTGACATCGGCATCCAGCGAGGGTCGCTGTCACTGGCGGTGCCGACTTGGACGGTAAAACCCAAATAACACAGAGTCTAAGTGCTTATAATCTAAACGTTTAGACTTGTCATGTTGGAACGAGGTTGGTATTGTCCGCTCCGAGGCTTGAGGGAGCTGCAACGTGGGGGTACTCGGCAAAGTCCCAATATCAGATATGGAGTTGTAGATGTAGCTCAGTTGACCCTGTTCACATCTCGATTTCTTTGCTTGGGCCTGCAGCTTTCATTTGCGCTTTGTGGATTGAGTGACGGACGAGAGCCAGGGGGAGATCTCGAAAGCTCCTGCTCCGGTTCCTAAGCTCTTGGCTCGGGGAGACATATACCTCGAGTCGGAATGTCATACCCATCATTTAATTCTTCTCATATATTTAGTCACTCCTATTCCTCGTCAGAATATACGATCGAGCCGTTGAACGTGCTGCCAGGTCTGGGATCTGCCTCTGGTGTGCTTACTTGCGAGTTCGCCGTGTCGGTGATTGCTGACGTAAGATCGAACGGTCGTTGCACTTTCAACTGCGTGCCCAGTCGAACGACGATTGCGCCCAACACCTGACTATGGAAGCCCTCTTTTTTAATGTACGAGGCGAGGAATGGCATTCTATCAGCGTGCGATGCTCATTAATTGCCTTGTAGGTCTCAGGTGGATTCCTTGAGGGAGTCGTTAGGGGTTACAAGGCAGGGATATTGACCCAAGCCCAATACGCCAACCTCACTCAATGTGATACTCTTGAAGGTGCAGTCTTCTCAGTGACCCGGTAAAGCTGGCGTATTGCTGACGCCCGTTATACCGACGGGGCCCGTATAGACTTCCGAATGCAGTTGTCCTCAACAGACTATGGCAACTTCCTCGCAAACGAACCGCTACCTATTTCCACCAGTACTATCGCCGAAAAGGCCACCCAGGTCCTTGTAGACCAGTTCAACTATATTCGTAGCAATGCTGTTGAACCGTTGAGCAAGTTCTTGGACTACATGACGTGAGTCTTGTTGGAAAGTCGGGAGAATTTGGACCCTTCGAGCGCTGACCTCCTTTTCGTTGGGATCTGTTCCGCAGCTACGCCTACATGATTGATAATGTCGTCTTGTTGATTACGGGAACATTGCACGAGCGGGATACTCACGAGTTGTTGGAGAGGTGTCATCCGTTGGGCGTGTTCGATACAATGCCTGCGCTGTGTGTCGCGACGAACATAGAGGAGCTGTATCAGAGCGTTCTTGTGGAGACGCCATTAGGTGGGTGTCGACCGACGACCTGGAAAAGCCCTCGTGCTGACAAGCCTCTGTCGGTTACCTTGACTTTAGCTCCATACTTCCGGGACTGCGTCTCTGCACAGGACCTTGATGACCTAAACATTGAAATCATTCGCAACACCTTGTACAAGGCCTACCTGGAAGATTTCTACAACTTCTGCACGACCCTGGGCGAACCAACGGCCGAGATCATGCATCGCATCCTGTCATTCGAAGCCGACCGACGGACGATCAACATCACTATCAACTCCTTCGACACCGAGCTTTCGAAAGAACAACGGGCAAAGCTGTTCCCAACGGTCGGACGACTCTTCCCCGCTGGCAACAACGCTTTGGCTCGGGCGGATGAAATTGACCAGGTCCGCGCGGTGTGCGATGCGGTACCCGAGTACCGAGCCTTCTTTGCGGAGAGTTCGGGCGCAGGTGAAGATGGGAACCAGGCTGGGGCTGCGTCGAGTTTGGAGAGCAGGTTCTTCGCGACGGAGGTGCACTTGAACAAGCTGGCGTTCTTGCAGCAGTTCCAGTTCGGCGTGTTCTACAGCTACGTGAAGCTGAAGGAGCAGGAGATTCGGAGTTTGACTTGGATCGCAGAGTGCATTGCGCAGGATGCGAAGGACCGTATTCATGACTTTGTACCTATTTTCTGAGTTACCCGTGGTGATCGTACAGATGCAGGCACTTTGTGTATCTCAAAGGCAAGAGGTGCCGTATGGTTGGGAGGTGATGCGTCGCTTCGGCTCGGACGAGTATTCACCGCCTTATGTGATGCCGTGATGGCGCTTGTGCTTTGAGAAGTTAACCATCAGCCGAGGGTTCATTTGTAATCAGTTGGGACCCAAGCCCAAGGGATCAGTGCTTTTTTCAGTCCCAAATGTCTCCGACTTGAGGCAGGGTTATTTCCCGAAGCTCTCCGGCGACTCGGCGGGTTGCGGGTGTCGGCCCAAACGAGGTCATATATAAGAACAAACGAGGAAGCGCAAACAACTCACCCATCATCCATCCAAACAGCACTCGCAGCATCTTATAAGCATCCAGTCTTGGGGCTTGCCTTTGACTCTTATATTCATCCCCTCCTCTTAATCATTCCACACACTTTATAACACTTCATTGTTTCAATGCTTCGTGCGGCCACTCTCAGTTCATCCCGCGTCGCTCGTCGGCCCCTCATCCTCACTTATGCCGCTGCTGCTCCTCGCTACCAGCAGAGGTCCTTCTCTATCGTTCCTCGCTGGTCGGCCCCAGCTCTCAAGGCCGACGATGCCGCCGGTAAAGGCTCAGAGGGTGTTCATCCCAAAGGTAAAGTCTCCACCTTGCTGCTGCGGCGTGCAAGCTACCGTCCCTGGCATCTAACGTCCAATCAAATCTCTCGCATTCCCACAGACGAGAAACCAGGAAACATCGTCTCGCATCCAAAAGACACATTGATGCCAACCAAGTCCGATGATACTTCAGCTTTGACAAGTATTACCGGTGATTGGGTTCTCTTCCACCCTGTTTACACGCCCGAAGAAGTAAATGCGGTCAAGGTGCGTGCGCGGCATACCCCTGGCCATATCCGCTTCGGTCCCCGAACCCCCAAGTCTAGACACCCATGCTCATACATGCTCGGCGTGTGCTCAATTGATTAGGTTCTCCAACACGAACGTAAGACCGTCGGGGACAAGGTTGCCTCCGTATGCGTTGCAATCCTGCGATACGGTTTCGACGTCTTGACGCGATACAAGCACAAGGAGATCCCTGCTGGTTCCAATATGTCTGTCCAAGAACTCAGAGCGAAGGGCTATAGCATGGACGTCCATCAGTGGTTGTTGAGAATTCTGTTCCTCGAGACCGTCGCTGGCGTCCCCGGCATGGTCGCCGCCACCCGTACGTTCACCGAACCTTCCACCCAATTTCCCGCCAAGTGCTCAGCTGACCTCCCTTATCGTGTCCTAGTCCGCCATCTCCGCAGTCTTCGACTCATGCGTCGAGATGCAGGCTGGATCCACACTCTTTTGGAAGAGTCCGAGAATGAACGCATGCATCTTATGACGTTCATGAGTATGAAGAAACCCAGCATTTGGTTCCGAGCACTTGTCCTCGGAGCTCAGGGGTAAGGAATCACTTCTGTTCTATCGATTTTTTTCTCACCTTCTGAACCTGGAATTCTTCCCCCCTCGCGTTACACAGTGTATTCTACAACGCGTTCTTCCTCGCTTACCTCACTAGTCCCAAAACCGCCCACCGCTTCGTCGGTTTCCTCGAAGAAGAAGCCGTCCTCACTTACACGCGCCTGATTGAAGACATCCAGGCTGGTCGCTTACCAGAATGGGAGAACATGCCTGCTCCTCAAATTGCCATCGATTACTGGCGCTTATCCAAAGACGCTAACCTCTTGGAGGTCATCCAAGCAGTTCGTGCTGATGAAGCCACCCACCGATTCGTCAACCACTCGTTGGCCAACTTGAACCAAACCGAAGACGTTAACCCTTTCGCATTGAGGGAGCCTTCTATGATTACCAAGGGATCCAAGATTGCGTGAGTAGAATGTGCCTGGTCGAGATCGCTCCGAAAACACGTGCCTAACCGACTTCGTTTTTGACTTTTCTAAGCCTCGAGCGTGTTGAAGCCGCGGACTTCATCAAGGAGACTCGCGAAATGTTGGACGAGAGCGCGCCAGAGTCGCAGCCAAGTCAATCTTCTCTTGAAAAACCCTCTCTTTGAGGGTAAGACCCTAGAACTCGCATTTTCTTTCTTTTTTCCTTTCATCTCTGTCTTACTCTCGTCATGGTATCGCCGGGTCTCTCGTCTTTCATTTCCTTTTTCTCTTTCATCTTTTCGACATTCTAGGTTAGCATAAACAAAGATAGTGCACTGTACATACTTCTTCATCATTGGTAGAGATCATTTAATGTCACGTATGCGCCGATACGCGCGCGTTCAGTGACCAGTCTTTCCCTTAACGAAGTCTTTCGTGTTTCGAAGTGCAAATCCCCTTGAAGCAGGTTACAGATAATGACGGATGGCGCGAGTATGCAATACGGCTCATTTGCGACGAAGAACGTTAACTAGCTACATGGCCTTAGATACGGCCAAGTCTGGGGTCATGCTAATAGCCTCCACCACTAAAAGCTCGTCGACTTCTTGCCATTGTGGCTGGCTGATGCAATGGGCACAAACAACGTATTGACGGACAGGTGCACCCTGATGCCTGCAATATTCAACTTGACGGATCTTCCCTATGGCCACTTTAAGCATGCGCGTCTTTACTTGCTCTCTGATTCTGCAGAGCGCTGCGAATGTATGAATGCCGAGTCGTATCCCCTCCTCCGCGGAAAGAGGCTTTTCTCTCGTGCAAAGCTCTGCGTACATCGGATGGAGCCACTTGGGTATGTCAAAGGCTCGGGCCAACTCGATTCTCCAGACTGGGTCGGGACTCGGTAGAGATTCGATGTGGCGTATTATGTGTCCACGAATGAGTAGGAAGGACCACATGGTGGATAGGCGGAGAGCTGAGGTCCATTCACTGAGGTTAAGACTCGGTGGGCATTTCCAGTCTCTGGAAGATTCACGGGTGTCATTCAGTAAACGCCTCCATTAAGCACTCTCACCATACCGGCTTACCGAACCTCCACGGCCTTCATAAAGCTATTCATGTCGGCCACTGTAATCCCAACAAGCTTGATTGGGTTGTCTAGGTCACCCTCTTTCGATTCGCCGAGATGCTTTGCGGTTAGCATGTTGGCGAAGAATTCGGAGTTGAGCAGGGATTTCTCAGGAATCGCGAAGGTGGTTTCTTCGATCTACAGAATGAAGTGTTTATAGATGCCCACTTTTCGCAGCCAATCAGACCTAAGGATCAGCTTTCTTCACTGACCTGGAAGTAGACCGCCTTGTTCCTAGTCAGAACGTGTTCCACCGATTCCCCGTCGCTTCTGACGTCTGTCAGGAAAGCTATAGTCAGAAAGGACGTCAGCTATAATCGTTTAGTCCGCACCATTAGAGTCGAACATCATGATGTTCGCCGTTTTGGTCGCTCAAGTCTCAGGCGGACCGAAAGACGGGGTGTCGGGTTGTTTACATAAGCAAGTTCGACGTCGGTGTGGGCTACGAAATCTTTGAGTCCTTGTTCGTCACTTCATTTGTAGTCGTGGATGGTACTAAATCAAGAGCATTAATGTAAAGGTGGCGCGATATACGGTCAGAGGCCAATGTATGCCATAACGAAATCCCTCGCGTCGCGGAGTGCGATGCTTTTAGCACGCAGGGTGCGTCAGACTCGAATTTGTCCGTCGGATCCTTACACTTCAAAAATCCAATATTCCAGCTATGTAAGCGCTGATCTCATCAAGAATAACTCCAAACTGCCGGTGGAATATGGCGGGTTTATTCTTTTGTGGTCCGAACACGGGTATTGTCGAAGGGTAGACCGCTTCCCGCTTCCAGGAAAAATCCCAATACGGACCGAGCAACTAGGTTTGAATTGGAATCACAAGGTTATGGCCCATTCCAAATGAGTAAATGACTATCAAGATGCAGATACGGCTAATTCTGGGGCTTTGTCAATAGCGGCCAGCACGCTGCTTTCGCTGGTTCCGGAGTTTGAATAGCTTATGCAATGGCTACAGACCGTGCGTTGGACAACCTTTGAACCTCGATGACTACAGCTTTCAACTTGGTGGATCTTTTGCTCGGCCGTCAGGAGTTGGGTCGTCTTTATTTGCTCTCTGATTTTGCAGAGCCCTGCAAATGTATGGATGTCGAGCCGTATACCGTCCTCCGCCGAAAGATGTTCCTCTCTCATGCAAAGTTGAGCGTACATCGGATGAAGCCACTTTGGTATATCGAAGGCTCGTGCCAACTCAATTCTCCAAACTGGGTCGAGACTTGGTAGATTTTCGATACGGCGTATGATGTATTCGCGAACCCGCCGGAAGGACCACATGGTCGATAGACGAAGTGTAGTGGCCCATTCGGTGGGATTAAGAGAGACTTGGGGTTCCCAGTCCCTGAAGTATTTAAAAGCGCAAATCAGTCTACCACTGCACAGATTACTCGCGATGCTGGCTTACCGAGCGTCCAAGACCATCATAAAACTGTTCATGTCAGCTGCTGTGATCCCAGAAAGCTTGATTGGGTTGTCCAAGTCTCCCTCTTTTGGTTCGCCTAGATGCTTCGAGGCCAGCAAGTCTGCGAAAAATTCGGAGTCAAGGAGGGATTTCTCAGGGATTGCAAAGGTGGTTTCTTCGATCTACAGAGTCAGGTGCTTGTGTTTATATATGCCCACTTTTCGTAGTTAATCAGACCTAGGGATCAGCTTTCCTCACTGACCTGGAAATATACCACTTTGCTGCCAGCCAGAAAACGCTTCACCGTTTCCCCATCGCTTGTGACGTCTGTCGGGAAAGCTATATAGTCAGAAAGGACGTCAGGTATAATCTTTTAGTCCGCACCATTAGAGTCGGACATCATGATGGTCGCCGTTATTGGGTGTGGTTGTCGCTCAAACTTCGAAGACTGACCGAATGACGAGTGTGGGGTTGTTTACATAAGCAAATTCGACGTCGGTGTGGGCTACCAAATCTTTGAGTCCTTAACCGTCATTTCACTTGCAGCTGTACTCGAGGATGGTAGGGGAGCTACTATACTGATGGGTGCTAATAGAACAAACGCTGCTGCCCGAGCGGCATAGATATGGGAGGTCGCGGCATTCGCCCCCAGGGATGGACGGAACGACGACGTCACGGCGGCGACTTGCTTAGAGCTGTGACGCCGTCCAGACCGAACACGTCCTTTTCCGAAACCATCCCTACACCTCAAATCCGATCCATCCTCCCAGTGATGTCAGAAGGCGTCAGCATCAAAACCATTGGAACAACTTTTCGGAGTCGAAGGAATGGTGAATACTGCGTAAATCATGCGACCAGATACATGTAGTTTGTTCGTTATTTTCCGTTCGTCCTCACAATTGAGATGTATCTATGTGCATATGGGAGTCTTAACTAGCCATCCATCGTTGACCTAAGACTTGGAAGCAGTTGGATGCGACAACAAAGTCCTCCAGCTCGCAAATAAGCCGATGAAAGGTAAACAAGGGATTCTAAATAGTCTGAAAATATGCCGGAGGATTTAAAGGCGGAACAAATCACTAAAAGAGGGATCTATATTGTCAAAAGCTTTCTGGGGCCTTACAATCGGCGGACGGCAATCTTAGCGCCGAGCGCTTTTGCTGACTGCTCCGGCTAGCAGAGTTGGCCATTTCCCGAGGATATGCTTACCGGAAAGACGACGAAAAGCATGAAGATAGATGCCAGAGTCTTGCAAACAAAGATCACACATCAGGAGGTGAGAAACGGATCAAGATAGAACAATAGTTTTTCATAACATATTGAAAACGAAACTGGCATGACCGTGACGCTAGATCCGTTGAAATCAAGTCAGTTGTGGTTTTGACGACATCTGAGATACGCACCATATGAGCAACGCATAGAATCACGAAATCAACGGCAATAAACAAATTGGAGGTATTCTTTTGGTAGCGGCTATCCCAGCTTGGAATGCCCCACCCGGTGTCGACTCCTGGAGCAGCTAACATCACCATAACCAGGAAAGCCACTTCCCTGAATGTCTCGTTGATAACTCTGGACGTATGCTTTGGCTGCTTTGAGCTGAGAGAGATTGTCTATTGCTCTCGGTGAGGGAGATTGGAGGCGACCGAGGTATTTGTCCCATTAACCTAAAGGATTCCTCCCTCGCTTTTTTGTTGGCACGACGTTTGGGTGGACAGTCCTCTAACAGGATTGGACGAACAAGCTGGCACCGTGCTGAGGGTCGGGCCATACCCCTCGCCTCTAGGAGACAAAGAGCTCGTTAGAAGGGGTATATATTTCGTAGACTAGAAAACTTTCAAACCTTTTTCTTTAGGGATATTCTCAAGTTCAGGAATGAAAGGTGAGGCCGGGGGCGCCGGAACGCGGTAGCAGAGGGAGTTAGCTGTGGCCGGTGGATCCTCATACGGCGCCTTGGGCGGGCAACGATGTTTGTAACGGTTTTCAAAGCCGAGTGTACGTGGAATTAATTGAAATACTCTGGTAAATATTTTCGTCATCGTGGCTTCGACACAAATGTCAAGGGTTGAGTTGCGGCTAGGTGAGGCGTTGAGAAGGGGTAGTGACTAGGACTGATTGAAAAGAAAAAAAGACAGCGATGCGGCCCAGCTTATGAGTAGTACCAGCTAGTGGGGGTGGGGGAAGTGGAGACACTACGGATGGAAGGCTATGAATATATGTGCGTCTCTTCGACCTGGTCCCGACTAACCACCCTTTTGAAGCAAACGACGACAAAAAGGTAAGCAGCAACCACGATACTCTAAACAGCCCAAAAGGAGCTCCTATATCTAGTCACTGGAAGAGTCATCTTCGATAGATCAGACCCGCGGCTTGCGCTGAACACGAGGCTTGCGGGAGCCGGGGACGCATAGAATTGCCAACCAACAACCCATCGAAAGTGACGCCATACGAGATGTTCTAAATGAAACACCGAAGAGTAGGGAAGAAATGGACCCTAGCTTTACTGGGAAGTCCGGATAGGTGAATCGCCCTCTAGTAGAAAAGTCGATATGGAGGTAACTGCTAGCCTTGTTGTCCGCAGGCTGTGTGGGCCGACGAAACACGGAAGCCAGCCGACAGCCGTCTCTGTAGATTTCTACTATCGATGGCTATAACATCTGGGAGTTCCTTGAAGTCCATTGTCTGGGATGACACGTTGTCTCAGATGCATCCCCGACCGGTTATCTCCAGTGCACACGTTTCGAATGTTCCCCTCTCTCCCACACAAGGTTAGTGCTTAGAAACAAAGAATGAGCCCCTACGTCGCGGGGCAGGATAGTCCCGAATAGCTTTAAATCAACGGTTAAAACCTTGATTACAAAAAACAGAAAAGCGACGTAGAAATCCAGAGAAGGCGTCCATTGTGAAATGAGGAGGAAAAAAGGCCTAGGGGAAGGAGGGGGGACGACAGTCAGACAGACTAACCTCAGAATCTAAAGTGACAGAAAATTCGTACAGCTGTTCCGGAATTTCTTGTCATGACTAGTCGCGGGGTTTTTCTTTTGATCCGGCAGGCCGTAACGCAACAGCGCTCGTTACACACACCTTATATATCTCATGTACAACGGATTCAAGTATGCAGAGCTATTACCATATCACTTTATATCCACTTTTTGGTCGGTAATCGCGGCTACAGAGCTCTTTTGAGAAGGTTGCTCTAGTTTGAACGTGGAGTCCTGCTCCATCGTTTCCCCGTCGCTTTTGACGTCTGTCAGGAAAGCTATAGTCAGAAAGGACGTCAGGTATAATCGTTTAGTCCGCACCATGATGTTCGCCGTTATCGGGTGAGGTTATCGCTCGAACTTCGAAGACTGACCGAAAGACGGGTGTGGGGTTGCTTACATAAGCAAGTTCGACGCCGGTGTGGGCTACCAAATCTTCGAGTCCTTAACCGTCATTTCACTAGCAGCTGTAGTCGAGGGTGGTAGGTGAGCTACTATACTGATTGGTGCTAATAGAATAGACGTTGCTGCTTGAGCGGCATAGATATGGGAGGTCGCGGCATTCGCCGCCAGGCTTGGACTGAACGACGACGTCACGGCGGCGACTTTCTTTGCGCTGTGACGCCGTCCAGACCGAACACGTCCTTTCCCGAAAACCATCCCCACACCTCAAATCCGATCCATCCTCCCAGTGATGTCAGAAGGCGTCAGCATCAAAACAATTGGAACAACATACGCTACAGCTTCATTAGCACCATCATCCAACCTTGATACTCGGATCACACCTGTCAAACCCGCTCCAAGCGTCACGAGGGATTTCGATGACCATCGACGCGGCTTCAAACGATGGTTCTTGGGACCAATGCCAGAAAAGATCGTCAAGACGGAGGTGAAAAAGAGGAAGAGTCTTTGGATGGAGAAAGCCAAGGACCGCTTGCCAAGACGATTACCAACGATGGATACTTTGAAGAGGAGCAACTCCGACTCTGCAGTTAGGAGGGGCAAGCAACCCGAGCGTAAACCAACCGTCGAAGATGAAAGCGAGACCGACACCTCATCCGAAAGCGATTCCGATTGCGAACAAGTCGATTCGGAACGGGTCTACACCTATTACATCAGGACTGGCGGAGACGAAGAAGCGTGGAGTCCCAAATTAGAAAGAAGTATGCGGAGGGAAATTAGGAAGAAGTGGCGAGAGAGCGGGTGGTACAACGCTTGGAGAGGAGATAAGGACGCTCTTCGAGCGGACGCAGATCGGAAGTGGGTTGGAAAAAGTTTTGTGATAGGAGACGTTTTGGGAGTCGGGGAGAACGTGATTTTGTCAACGCCGGGATTGTCCATGGCCCCTTCTTCAGCAGCCGCATCCACTGCGGGCCGACCGGTAAGATACTCAGTCTTGTTTGCCGTTCTCTGGGCTCGTATTGATAACAATGTTCGCTGGCTCTAGTCTTTGCGAATAGAGGCTGCATCTTCTACAAGGCCCTCTTCATCGATGAGATCTCCCCGAATAAGCACTGATTCTGGTCACCTTGCTGTTCCCAACGGGAGCGGTTCCTCCACTCACAATACGTCGGAAGAATTCACCACTGCTCACCCAAGCACCTCGACCACTGCCCTCCTTCACACGCCAAACTTCCGAGACCGACCGGACATCTCCGACCGCCGTGCAGCCTCTGCCACTCCAGCGCTTCAGACTTCTCCAGTGGATGACCCAAAGGCGCCTTCATTAGCGGATGCCGGGCGGGCATTCACAGCCGGAAGCGATGGTCACGACCCATTGGCGCCAACGTCGGGCCTCCGTTCTGCTTTGAAGAAAGCAGCGGAGACTAAGCAAGAGGGGAAACGTAAATCTGTCAACTTTGACGATATGACGCCCGTCCCACCTGCCGAGGTGTTGGCACGAACAGAACCGAATGTGCAAGGCTCAAGTGCAGGATCCTCTGGAGGACAGCCGCCTGTTCAAGCTCAGGAGGAGACACGCCAGCAGGACGATGAGGGCCTCCCTCATGGGTTGAAGTTGAAAGACATATTCATGAGCGGTAATTCGTCTAAAGATTTTAGAGAAATGTCTGCGGCTCGCTGACAGTTATACTCGCTCGCAGATAGGATGCTAGTTCGGATCTCCTACGCCGAAGCTGGGACACCACATCCGTACGACGAAGTTGCCGCTAAGAAGACGAAAAATCCCATTTTTGAGGATTGGGCAGAATACCTCGTTTGCTATCGAGGTCACCATATCGAGTTGTACGAAGACTATGTAAGGCTGCGTCACTTGCATCATCCGACTGGCATGAGTTGATCGTCGATAATCAGTCACTTCCAGGACAGCTCTGGTTTGCCAGGCGCAGAAGATTGGCGTTCATAATACCTTTACGACACCCTAATACCCGCATATCTCTTTACTCCGCAACCGACGCATCATTCTGCATTACCTGTGCACCGACTCCCCTGAGCCATCGCTACAGCTCGGATCTCGCCCCATCCTCTGGAAAACGGAATTTCCTTCACAGAGCAAAGGGAGGATCTAACGTTTTTGTGTTCAACTTGAAGAGTCGAACGAGGGCTGTAGATTGGATGTGGCATGTCTGGTATGTATCTCCTCACGCCTCGATGCGACCTTGGCTCACAAGATCGTGCGGAATTTACGAATCAGGCGAGACCTTGGAGGAGAGGTACCGTCATTTGTCGAAGTTCAATGTCCAGAGCTTGGTACTCGCGTCCGGCTTGACGTTCCAGAGTCTGAGGATGGCGATGGTTGCAAGGTTATGAATCGAAAGGAGATTGTTGAGGCGTGTCGCGAGTCGCTCGAACGGTTGAGAAGCTGGGACAACCTTTACGCAGATGAGATTAGGAAGGGGAGAAGGTTGGAGTTATGCTGGAGGGCAGGCCCGAACGTGGAATGGATCTGGAGGGACGAAGATGTCGATGGGCAGAAGAGGGATTGGAACGTCTTGTATTATGTGGGATTCAGGCAGGTAAGTAATGCCACTAGTCCTTCACCAAGCCTAAGGTTGACCTGATATGGGCATGATTAGCCCCAACAAGTCAGCCATCTGGAGCTACGCCTAACAAGACATTCCCCAACCGAGCTTCACCTCAGAGATGGGACCCAGCTCCGCGAGCCGCCCGCAGTGGAAGGGTACCTGTGGCGGATAAAGCCAAAATCCCAGACTCGAACTTTGGTATATGTCTCAACCCATGACGGCAATATCTTCACAATGACCCCTGGTGTGTATCGTGTCTTTGGAATCTGCAGGCTAGTTGTGACTTAACGCGTTCCATATAGCTCATTCTTACCCCCCTTCCCCACCCGAGCCACCAGTATCGCTGAACTCAAATACGGAAGACGAATCGCGCCTTGACCAAGAATTACGCCGCGGAGCGCATCAAATGCTTACGTGTGAAGGCTACATCGACATGCGAAGCATCAGAGCAATTCGCCGAGCCAAACACGATGCAGTTCCAGTTGCAGTGACTCCACTTGGTTCAGCAGGGGGGAACATCCCAGGTACCAACGATTCGAAACGGCACGATGAGTTTGAAATCATGGATGATGAAAACCAAACGCCGAGTGATGCGGAGGATGTCGGCGGGGAAGCTGCGATGAGCACATCAACCGAAAAGACGAAGTTGAGACTGAAGAGGTCCTTCGAACTGATCTTGAGGAATGGACACGCTGTTAGATTTGAGGTAGGGATACTTTGCTTGGCTTCTGCTCCGTTTCTCTTCTGCATGCCTGACGCTCATGTCATAGGCACACTCGGCGATGGTAGCACTTGAGTGGATCGGGAAACTGAGGGCATTGTGTGGCTATTGGAGTCGTCGCCATCTAGTTGACGCGGAGGAAGAAATGAGGCTCATTGAAACTGTGCGGGGTGTAGTCACCCCGAAGCATAAGCACGCCGGCGCGGATGAAATTTCAGACCCACCAAGGATTGGAGGTATGGCCATGTTGTATCTTTTCCTGAGATTTACTGACGACTCGAGATTAGACTTCTGGAACTGGTGTGTCCTCGAGGGATGTCGACCGATTATCAAAGCTGGTCGACTATACGAAAAGAAGGGCCTTCATAAGCTCTACAAGTATGTCAAGGTCACCGTCCTTTCGCCTTATCTAGACTAATAAGTCCATTTTCAGACACATGTTGGTCATCCTAACTCATGGGCATCTGATCCTTTTCCACCTCAAGGAAACGAAGTCGGCTCATCATCATCGGTCTCGCTCCATCAACCTTATCGACTCGTACACTTACTCCGGACAGCTAGCAGTGGCCACTCTCCCAAAAGAAGACACGTCAGCAGAGCCGACAGCAAGGAGGTATCAAGATGGCCTCGAGGCGAACGATACTGACGAGGACGTCACGTTCATAATTTGGTAAAGATTCTCACCCCGGTCCATTTCTCGTTCCTTGTCTGATGTCTAGACACAAAGGTACCGACCTCACTCCGCGCAAATCTCCCAATCCACGACATCCGATGGATCGACGAATGAATACAGTGCTAAAATCCGACCGTTGAGTGGGAAGCACAAGATGCTCATCTGCAAGGCTCGGAGCAAGTTCGAACGTGACCTGTGGTGTTATGCGTTAAACGCAGAGATTGAACGCTTAGCAAGAGCTACGGCTGCAAGAGAGCGGAGGTTAAGGGATACTCAGGGTATCTAGCTAGCTCTGTACTTTAGAATGCCTATTTGCGGGATGATGTCCTCGACCCTTATGACGCCATGTTCTGTCACGGCCGGGGCTTGCCAGACGGTTCCAGCGCCTCACCCACGCTTCAACCACCACCGAGTGCTCCAGCCTAGAAAACCACCAACTTCGATCCACATGGAAGATCCCTCAGGACAAGTATTCAACAGTGTCATACGACCGTTATTTGGCGGATCGAGAGAAGAGTGTCGCCTTACTGTAGAGACCTACTTCACCCCGAATTGTTCGATTTCACATCCTCTTTTTCAAGTCACGGCCACCGAAAGCTCAAGGAACGCGGTCTGTGATATCTTTTGCTCAAGGTGTGACTCGTTTCAGTCTTCAGACACCACACTATCTAGCGTAGGTGAGAGTCTTCACATCGTTAGGGAACCACGCGCACATAGCTAATAGACCGTGCAACGCTACCCTCCCGAAAGCGTTCGACGATACCAACGATAGGTACTAGCTGGTATTTTTGTCTTCATTGTCCCCAAGCTAATTTGACCTGTTAGACTCTTTTGTGATGTTTCGCGGACTGTGTCTCCACACCTTCTGCCCCTCAGCACCAGCCGAATAAGGTCCGAAGCATCGCTGGACTTTATTCCGAACCCATGAATTAACTCACGACACACGAATAATAGGTCCATCATCGTCCTGCACCTTGCCGTGCAAAATCGACAGTTCTACCGGATTCGACGTTGGGAGGAGTTCGTTCAACCTGACGTGCGTGGTCCTTGATGTTCCGGAGGAAGTTCGAAACGACTAACTTGAAGGGCTCTGATCTGGTAGGATTTAACTGCGTTTATTCCACTGCCCGGAGCAAGATCCTTGACGAATACGATTCGAAATATGGGTGCAATGGCAACATCTCTACCTGCTCGTCTCCCTTTCATCGGCTGGTCTCGTCCAAGCACGTAATGCTGCAGAAGTAACTAAGGTGCTATACATGCTATATATCGTAATGCTTTATAATACCAATACATACACGCTATCGCATTTTATGACGTTCGCGCCAATAGTCTACTACCGGAATGTGGGGCGGGTCTAGATGACATCCATAGAATCCTCGTCTTCTTGGTCATCCAGAGCTCTACGCCGTCTTCGTCGTTCCGCAGCGTTCGTTCGTTTAGCGAGATCTTTGTTGATGGCGAAGTCGGCCAGTGACAGATTTTTATTACACCCAGAGGCGGGGCATTTTGCAAGCTGGCCTCCCCTTCTAGATTGCTGTTTGAAGTAATCTTCCAAGGGTTCTCGAGAGAAGGAGTGACCGCAGATTTTCCTTTGGTGCGTCAAAGAAGTGGGAATCAGCAACGGTAAAGCGTAACGGAACGGGTTGAAGTGGACGAACGAGGTCATGGGGTCAACATAGGGCTTCAAGGACAGAGAGCAAGTAAAGTTCTGCGTGACGCCGCCAACCTCGATATCAGAGCCATCTGAATCTGAATCGCCTTCCTCTGGAAGCAGAGCAACGACATGTTCAATAAACCAGCTGGCGCAGCAGGTCCCGGTACTCACCCCGCTCAATTTGTGAACGAACGGGAGGCATGGCTTCGTTAGCATGATTGACTTCCTAAATACGGACGAGAGCTTTAGCTTGTGTCCTGCAACGGCCGTGGATCTCGGAACCAACCCAGATCATTTCCTTGAAGTGAACATATTCCTTGACTTTGCCGAATTTCTTGCGAGAAGTTTGATTACGGTAGTCGTTCAACTTTTCCTTCATGCCCTTCTCATAACGGTCCACGATGTCGGTCTTTGGGGAAAAGCAGGTCGTTATGAGTGGGCGTAGCTACGAAGGGCGCGGAAGAACTTACAATGTCGTCGTTTTGCGCCGCCTCGCGTCTCACTCTGGCTAGAACGAATTGATGGGCCTGGAGTTCTTGCCGTAGGTCCAGCAAATCGCGCATTGATTCGTCCACCTTGCCTACAGTCTTCAATGCAAACGCGTCAACAAATTCGTTCAAAGAGGCCGAGTCACTCGAGACAAGCCTTACACCGTTGTCTTGTTCCGTATACTCCTCTACTGCTACAGCAGCGCCCTCCAAGGTTGTAATCATGTCGTTGAGCTTCACTTCCAGCGTCGACCAATCGTTCGTGAACGACTGGATTTTCTTTTCAGCATACGCAGGGTCCAAAGGTTGATTCCCAAAGGCAGCTGGATCGAATAGGATAATATCCTCGTCCTCCTGGCTACCAGGAGCGTGAGATCGGTTAGGCTCCGCGCCTTCGTCCATCTCTTCGTCGCGGGCGCGACGCGCGCTTTTCCGCCCATTCACGGCAGCGGAGCGGTTTTTGTGGCTCGACGGCTGAGCGACTTGCATTTGCTCGTCCTCTCCATCTGATTCTTCGGCTATGGCGCGTTTCGATGACCGAGCTTTGGATTTTGGAGGCATGGAAAACGGTCAAGGATAGCGGGCTGTTGGTTGATGGCTCTTAGCCTAAACCGGAACTGAACACTGGATCTACGTGTGAAGATCCCTACCAAACGCGGACAAGAAGCGAGCACACCCTTCGAATTCCCCCTATTATTACCCCTTGCATCACTTCGGCGCTACTTCGATTGCGACAGGAACAAATCGGAAGACATCGAGGTAATTTCGTAAACTCGATGTGGCATCGGGATTATTTGGCTTCACTGTTGTGAATGCTAGGAGTCATCCTTATAATACTGGAACTGAAGGCGCCTGCAGGGATTTTGCTCAATGCCAAGGAGGTCACCGTTTCACAGCGTAACCATATGGATGGCAGACGGGCTGCGCAACGGATCAGACCGTGCACACGTGGATACAGCACTCGATCCTCCTTGTCTCCCGATTGTCTCAACCATCCTCTACGTGTTCCCCGGCAACCCCATTCTTTTGGACAACACCTCCGAAAGGTTTTGCCGTCTTAGGGATAATCGACATATCAAGATCAAGGCACAGAGCAGGTCATTGACAACCTCTTGCTTCATCAGTCGGGTTTGATATTAATGGCAGCTCAGGATGGACACCGAGAGCGAGTGAAAAAGCGCCAGGCCGCTGCGGTACGTTTAGGTCCTTCACAGATTCGAGCTTACGGACCCTTGACAAATCTATATATCGTAGGATGAGATATTTGAGAGCCTCTCTGGCTCTCGAATTGATCCTTCTCGCATCGAGTTTGTTCCTGAGAACGAGGACAAGCTGGAGGGAGGATATGGAGAAGTTCGTGCAGCTTTGCTCTACCCGCCCCGACCACCAGCTGGGTGGTTCTCTTGGATGTTCAAATCGGATAACCGACGCGAAGGTACTATGGTAGCGGTAAAGATGCTGAAGATGGGGTCGACAAAAGCCGACTTTACGAGGTTCAAGCCGGTGCGTTCCCACCGGCCTCCCTCATCATTCCTTTGCTGACCCACTGCCCCTTAGGCCTTTGCTCGTGAGCTGACGATATGGTCAAAACTCAAGCACCCCTGTGTCACTGAATTCTATGGATTCTGGGCCGACTTCACCACCGGTCAAGCTTGGCTGGTATCTCCGTGGGCGCCGTACGGGAGTGTTCGTGATTTCGTTGCAAGTCGTGACCTAGCCATTCCTGAAAGAATATCGTTGGTGAGTCTGTAATCGTAGGGAGAAACCGGTCATAAGACTGAGATTTTGCTTTTCAGGTCTATGATACCGCTGATGGACTGGAGTATCTTCACTCTAAAGGAATCTGTCACGGGGATATCAAAGCGGTACGCATATTCAAGCTGTATTTGCCAACTTGCGCTGAGTTTATCCTCTAGGCAAACATACTCGTAAACGCAGAACGGAGAGCGGTACTCTGCGACTTGGGGTTAGCCCGACTACACGATGAAAACTTTACCCGCCTCGAGAGTACGGGAGCTTTCAAGGGGTCTTTACGCTGGTGCAGTCCTGAGCTTTTCAATGATAAGCCACGCAGCCCTCAAAGCGACATGTGGGCCTGGGGCTGGCTTGTCTGGGAGGTGAATGCAATTCGGCATCGTTCACACTCCAGCTACTGACAGTAAGGTTTTAGATTATGACGGGTCGACTGCCGTATCATGAGGCAAAAGCCGATTACGCCGTACTGGCTAAAATCTTCGAAGCGAAACGACCGGAAGTCGACAACAACGTACAATTAGCGGACTGCGCCGAATTATGGGACCTCATGAACAAATGCTGGGAAACCGATCCGAGTACGAGAGCTACAAGTGCAGAATGCAGGGCCATTGTCAGTTGGATGGTAAGATTAGACTAGCAGATCTCGCCATGAAACAGAAATGCTGACTGCTCCGAAATGCCGATAGCCTCGCTGTCCGCCCGTGCCAAATGGCTCAGGGAGCGAAGGCAGGGTTGCTTCCCTGCTACTGGTACTCGGGGATACCTATCGCAGGCAAACACGTTATTCGAAAGCTCTATCGGCACTTCACGAAGCACTAGCACTATACCGCGAGGCCGGGGACGAGTGGGGGACCGCCGAGTGCCTGTACATCATCGCCGACATTCCACGTATGGAAGATCGGTACGACGAGGCCGCCGTCATCTACAAGGAAGCCCTGGCAATCTATCGGAAACTCGACAACCAGCCTCGAATTGCCTCTTGCCTCTTCTTCCTTGGGGATATGTCTAGACATCAGTGCAAGCCCGAGTCGTCCGACTACCTGGAGGAGGCATTGCAGGTGTACCGGGCTATCGACCAGCAGAATGGCAACGAGTTCCATCTTCCTCTGATAGCGGACATCGTTCGCATGCAGCGGCGCTGGGAGGAAGCGGTTTCCCTGCTCCAGCGTGCTTTGGTTATATGTCGGGATACGGGTGATCAGGACGGTGCGGGGAGCTGCCTTTGGAGTATCGGAGATATTCGACGCCTTCAACACAAATACGAGGAAGCGATCACCTATCTCGAGGAATCTTTGGGGGTTTACAAAAAGATAGCAAATTTGGATGGAGAAGCGAAGGCATTATGGTGCATAGGAAATATCCACAGGGTCAGAGGGGAGTTTGAAGACGCGATTTCAATGCTGGAGCAATCGCTGGCTGTCAATCGAAGGATCAATAACCAGCTAGGGATCTCAACAGCGTTGTGGGCCTTGGGTGATACCCATCGTTGGTTGGGTCGTTTCGAGGAGGCGAAGGGTTTCCTAACCGAGGCGAAGACGATCTTCGCTGAGATAGGGAACAGAGTTGGAACGGACAGGTGTATGGAAGAGCTAAAATGGATCGAGTTCCGTACCGGCGTTAAGGGAGGTGAATCGGGAGAGGCCGGAGTCGATGTGTTTGGAGGCGAAGAAAGGCGGCTGTTCTCCGAGGAATGGGGCCATCCACTACGCTCACGACCAGCCGCTTCCATGCGGCAATCTAGCACATCCTGAAATCTAGAATGTATCTCTCTCAATGTGGTGCAGAGGGGATATGCGGGAACCCTAGCCATTGTATCTATGTCTTAGTATAACGCTGTTGTATGTAACTTGGGCTGCGCTGGAACCAGACCCATGTCTATGATTTAATAACGTTGCAGCTGCTACATTCGTGACGCCGAGGACCAGGGTACTAGGACGAGGAGAATGCAACCTCAGAATTGATATGATCCAGACGCGGCCACACCCTACAGCGGATAAATTTAGGATGAGCAAGGGCGGAAATCCTGAAAACTTCCAAGTCGTTTACCGTTCTAACCACCCTACACCGAGCCCGCTAGATCGTCACGCATAGGGCATAAGCCTTTTCAGTGTGGCGGTTTGGGTTGGGGTGCTATACGCTGTCTGTGCCAAACTGTTCACGCGACTCCTGCCTTTGCCGGTATTCAAATGCACCTTGCCCTCCTTGCCCTAATATCGGCGTAGAGAATGACAAGTTAGGATTTATGTTTTGGTCTTGGGAGGGGATCTCGGCTTACGCGTTTGAAAGTGCCATTCGGCAAAGATTTCCAGCGTTTCTTCGTGCCACTGTGGGTCTTGAGCTTGTATTTTGAGCACGACGCCGAAGCGGAGAATGTGCGCGCTGAAGACGCCAGGCTAGATCCGCTTGTGGTCCATTGACGGAATGACGAGAGTGAGGAAGACAGAATACTAGCCATGAGAGAAGGGGAGGGAAGTTTCTGACCGCGAACTTTTTGAGCCACAACACGCAAACACGGCCAAGCTAGTCCCTAGCCCATATTTTCGACTTTGATGACGCGACGCGAAAGGAAAAACGCGAAAGCAAAGAGAAAGTTATGACGGCATGATCTTAATTATGGAAGATAAATTCTTGCTATCACAACCAATCGTCCTTCGACGCCTTCAAGCACTGCCAAAAAGGTCCGCAATGTACGATTCCAAGTCCCCACGTATCGTCGTCAGCGGTCCGTGCACGAGCATAACGATGGCATGCCAGCTGATTTATATATAGCGATATGTAGTAAAGCAAATACGCCACCATGCAGTAGCAACAAATCTGGCAAGCGGGATGAAGTGCGGAGAGTTGGATTTCTTGCCACCCCACGGAGCCAAGAGGCCATGATCAGTTCGACTTTGGTTTCTTAGCTATTAATTTAAATTCATATATGAGTATCCGCAACAAATCATTGAGGGGGAACTGAGTGACATACCTCCATATTTGCTACGACTCGTCCTCCTGCCGGCTACTCCGGAAAAGTCGTGGGCACCGCGAACGACTTTGTACCTGTGCGAGGGTCAGATATGCCCATAATAGCTACGTAGCAAGCCAAATCACTCACTTGAGACCAAGATCCTGAGTTCTGCCTCCTCTCAAAAGTACCACACCGTGTTCCTGCAAGTTGTGTCCCTCTCCCATGATGTACGCCGTAACGTGGAACCCATTCGTCAGTTTGACCTTGGCAATCTTTCGCTCAGCCGAGTTGGGTTTCTTGGGCTTCTTGATACCAATGTAGGTAATAACGCCCTTGCGTTGTTGGCAGCCAGTCAGAGCGGGTGCTTTAGTCTTCCGTTTGACGCGCTTGCGAGCTCCACGCTGGACTTGATTCAAAGTGGCCTTGGCCGAAGGTGTCGCGTGAAATTGGCGAAGGGAGTTGGGTTGGGGATTAGGAAGCGTAGGTCGGATAGAAGGATACGGAGTGCATGATGGCGGCACGTGAAGACGGCTTGCTGACCACAGGGACCGAGAAGTGGCGGGAGCTTGATGAGGAACAAAAGATGTTCGAAGTGCTGGGCGCGATGCCGAAGCTATTGAACGCAGGATGGCACTCATTAGGCGGGCTGAATGAGTGAATGGTCGAGTGCTGTGTATCGGTCAAAAAGTGAACATTTGGACCCCAAGCCAAACACTGACAAGCGTGACCAACCTCCACCACTTCCTGCCTTTCCTCGAGTCATAGGAGAATTCATCTAGTGGAGAACTGGATAGACCATGGCGACATGCGCAAACGTTGAAGATACGGCAAAGGACGAATTGATGCCCAGGAGGAAGAAGCATGACCGCGACTCCAACTGCCTTCGGTGCAAAACTGCCAAGGGACAGATTATTATTAGGCATTGCGTATACTGCAAGTACGAGTCTAACATTTGTGGCTGGTGCGTGTTGTACTGAGCTTTGTGCTGTCTCATAGGTCATGTTTCTATCCAACAGTAGACTTGAAGTTTCGACGAGCCCTTGCTCAGCTCCTGAATCCGTCGGGTCAACGGAGGAGCAAGGCTCCAACGCAACAGGCCGGATCATCTCAAGATGCAGAAGGAAACCTATTGCTCGGCTTCTCTGGGGGAATAGGTTCAGCCATACTACTAGACATGGTGGCTCGACGATATATCGAGGATGCAGACGAGAATGCTGTCTCTGATGAGCGGAAGTCAGGCGCTGAGGGCAAGCGGAGGCCATCGGTGTGGAAGAAGATAAGGGTAGCTTATGTCGAGCAATGCTCCGCTTACGAAAATGTGCGTTTGCTTCAACCGTCTCTCCAGATCACCCGAATATTAATTGAGAGCGTCCATTAGACCTCGGAACGGGTCGAGGAAGTCCGACGAATAGTGGCTCGCTACCCAGAATTTGAACTCATTATCGCCCGCCTAGAAGACGCGTTCGATACTGAGTGGTGGATAAAACAAGGCCTGGCGCCGGACGCAGCAACCTCGGCAGTCCTAGCCTTGCCTTCGTTCGGTAGGTGTCAATGGACGATAAGGTACTCTTATCGGCTAAAACATTCATTGATTCAGACCTCAGGCGTGGCTCTGCATCATCGTCAACAACATCGGTTGACCGCCTCAGAACCTTCCTTGCCGCACAACCAACTACAACCGCGGTCCAATATTCCATCGCACTCCTAACACGCCTCCTTCTCCAGCATTTAGCCCTCGCTACCTCATCTACACACGTGCTCTTGGGCACGTCTTTGACGTCGCTGTCCGTTTCGCTCATCTCAGGAATATCCCAAGGAGGTGGTTTCAACGTCAAAGAAGAGCGGGAAGAAGTATGGCAAGGTGTGAGGGTGTGTCGACCACTGAGAGAAGTTGGTATGAAGGAATGTGCAGCATGGATGTGGTGGAGAAGGTTGGAAGTCGTTCCACGGATGAACGAAGGGTACGTCTCAAGCGGGAACGTAAGAGGAGAACAGAGCACGATTCAACGCCTGACGAGAGGTAAGAATAACTGCCCTGTGAACACGCAGACGTTCCGCTAACAGTCGCGACTCTCACTGTTTTAGACTTCATTATCGGTTTGGAGAAAGACTTTCCATCGACAGTCTCTGCAATTGCGAAGACTTGTGAAAAGTTGGAACCTAAAGGTGGATCGAGCGCTATCTGCCCCATGTGTCAACGGTATGCCTCCTCGATTGCTTCTACTGGAAGTCAAACTCATTCCATACTGTAAAGACCAGCACAAACAGGAGTTCAGGATTGGAAGGCCGGGATTTCCATACGATCATTCGCAGCAAACCCAGCAAATGAAGCTACAGCTCCGACAACTGAAGGCGAGGTATCAGAATTCGAGGGACGGCTGTGCTACCCTTGCCATACTTCTTGGAGGAGTCGAAGTACAAGGAGTCGTGGAGTGGACGTTGAAGAAATCATCATGCCGAGCTGGGTGGGACTCGGATCTGGGAGCGCCCAGCAAGCACATCAAAGCTCGACTGGAATCCTCTCCCCGGAGGGCAGGGCGCGGGCAAGAGATAGTATCAAGGAGTTCTTGCTGGATGAAGATGGTGGCCTCCCGACGAGCTCGTCCTAGAAGCGGTGGCAATATACAACCACATTTTCATGTACATACTTAGGTCAATGGCTAATCTTGGTGGTGCGGTGCAAGAGATGGGAGAAGTTGAAGGGCGCCACATTTACCGTCAGTCGTCGAACGCGAGGTCTTCGCCCGATCACAAAATCTATAGAGGGGACTTGCGCTATTTATTGTACTGAAGTAGTTGGATTTATGTTTCTCGAGTAACTCACTGTCCGTCGTCGGAACGACATCCCTGAAAGTTGATTTTTTACCCCACCAGTACGCGTCTCAGCTCCGCCACCCGAACATTCTCACAACCCGTCCCCCCAGCAACAACTGAACCCCGACAAGACCCCCCATATATCACCATGAATACCCCTCCAACGCCTAGCATAGATATGGGGATGGTCCCGTCTTCATCCTCAGAAGGAAATACGGCGATGGTGGACATTCAAGAATGGGCGGCGAAGGTGAAGACGAAGCTTCAAGATACAACTAGGCTGTTATCGTCGATGGAGGAAGTTATACGAAAAATGGACGAGAAGGTCATCCAAGATACACACACTGGCCTCATCTCCACCATGGGTGAAATCTCTAAACTGACTGACCTGCTCGGTGATATAGAACTGAAGGTGGGCGACACTATTTACACCGAATCGAGGCTAAGTTTGCTGAGCTATTCCGATGGTAACAGGGAAAACAGTTCTCAAAGATGACATGGGCTGACATGCCTGCAATTGGGGTGAAGAAGGAAGTAAAGAAGGTCAAGGTCGATGTGTTGCGGGCGAAGCTGCTTGTGGAACGGGCGAACGAGGATTCCTACCGCGGAACTGCCAACACAATCGCCGAAGAAACTCGCTGTGACATGGAAGAGTGGCATGACAGTCTAAATTACCATGTAAGTTCGTGGAGTAGCGACTGCCCTGACGCTATTGGTTGCCAACTAACCGTCGATCTAGACCGAGGCCGGAGCCCGAATCATAATCAACATATGCCTTCAGGGCACACTGAAACTTGCTCGCCGAGTATCCTTTCATCACGGAGGCCCAGGAAAACCGTTCATTTGCCCCGAGCTCCTGATATCAAATGGTGCCGACGAACCAGAAGTTCTAGCCGACGAGAGTCTCGACCAGCTAACCGCACTGAGCGGCAGCACGGATTTCGCGATAGCTTATTCTTCCAGATGGGGCGACTTGAATTCAGCGACTAAAAAACTTTTCGAGAGTATGTGCATCTAATCCACGTTATGAGTGCTCTGAACATGACCGCGACTTCAGCCAGTTTCAAAGACCTCACCGGGCTGAGAGCCGACCGTACCAGCCTTGGGGTAAACGAAGACGTCCAACGCGCCTTAATGACTCTAATTGAGGCCAAACGATGTCGATCGAAGGATAAGGAGCTAGTTGATGCCCTCCCTCAAGTCATCGCCCAGACAATTGTTGCGTAAGCTCTTCACAGCGGTTACAATACGCCTCCTAGGTTGCTTATCCGTCTACTTTTCAGTGGAAGACGATCTAAACCGCATGGGCAAACCCCACGGTAAGTTCTCCTTTAAGCACGAGTTGAACCCTCAGATCTGATCCCTTACTTCTAGAAGCATCCCGTTTGTCTTGGCCAACGGGTTTGAGTGGGTTTTCGGCATGCTCAAGCATTCACCGTCATCCAATGGTGAAGGCGACTGGATCTGCTTCACGAGCGAGGCCCACATTATCCCAACCGAGGGACTAAAGACAGAGGCTCCTCCAGAAAGTATAGAGGCAACTAGAGGCGCCATACGAGTCCTCCTCGACATGTTACTGCATTGGGTGGGTTTCTTGGGTAGTGGTACGATCACGGACGATGCAACTGATGGGTTACCGAAAGATATGTTTGGAGCGAGATGTCATCATGGGAGCACTAGATGAAAGCAAGCGTCAAGGAGGGGGGAACAACAACTAGGAGTAGGCGTTGGAGTCGGTGTCGTTTTCCTAACTGTTTAAATATATAACACCGCATAATAGTCTCGACCGTCGTTCAGTGTGCACAAAACACGCCCTGATCGCTCCTCTACCTCCCAGCTACCTCCACCGGAAGGCAGTGGGGTTTTGAATAATGTCTCAGTGACCGAATGAGGCTCCCGCGATTCCGCGTTTGATGTTTGGTTCGTGACTCCGGCGAAGGAGTGAAGCTGAGCGGACCCCGGGAACGTGACCAAGACAGCCTCTTTGCGGCCTGGCCTGTTCCGGATCGCGTGCGAAGTACTCAGCCCGATGTATTCCCTATCCTCCATCAGCCCGTAGACCATCGTTGTCACCTCAGGGAGTGAATCTTGGTCCGTGACGATCCGAAAGGTAAAAAGTGACTCCGCGTTATGGAGGGAGAAAACCACCGAGTTAAACTTCGGATAGTACATCAAACGGGAGGCACTGAATTGAAGCCGGTAAATTGGCGGCTTATACTCGAACACCCATTGAGGAGGTACTCGAGGCATGTCTCGGGGAATGAAGGGACCTTCTTCCCAGCATTCCTTGACGTGCGCGTGAAGCTCCACTCTGTCGATGAAGATACTGACGATGCGTCCATCAGGGAGTAGCCTGGCGCCACTTTGAGGCTGGGGTTGTTGTTCAGAAGATGCTCACCAACAAACTGGGGGACACTCACAATCTGTTTCGCCTGAGGAAGAAGGAGACTATGGGAAACAACTCCATCCCCCAGTCCCCTCCACCGGTGTACCGCATACACGGGTAAGTTTGAGGGCCCATTTGAAGTCCTGAGTAGAAAATCCCCTTGCAATGAGATGGGAGACAAGAATGTACTCGCACGGAATACATTAAATGAGCACGTGGGCTCTGCGACAAGTTCATCGTTGTGGTTTAATTTGACCCTCCAGATAGCTATTTTTCGAGGTCCAGAAGCTTGCCTCCAGAGCTGATCTGAAAGACAAAAGTGTTATCCTTGGGCAAGGTTTCCCCTCAAGTGACTCTCTTACCGTCAGTCGCCAATTCAAGAGCTAGATCGAATTCGAAACGTGCAGCAGTTGGGTCAACAGTGAAGTCCATCGTCCAAATTGTCCAACCCTCTTGATGATGCTCGACCAGTACTCGACTCTTCATCTCCGAGACCCGACTATCGAGGTCATAATATACCAATGTTCCTAGACTTCTGTCGAAAGAGGCGAGAAACCACCGACCGCCAGGGACGAGGGCGGCCACCCAACCTGCAGGCTCCAGGAAGCGGCGGAAGCCTCGGAGTTGACCATTGTTCCAGTTGGTTTCGAATCGTACCATCTTTGTGACCACGTCTTCGAGGTATTGGCTGGAGCGGGAAGCTGGGGAGTCATTTAACAAGGCTCTCCAGTCCTCGGAATCCCTGGTAAGCCAGCGGAAGGAATCGAGCCAAACTGCCTTGGCTTTCGACATCTCATAACACCGCCGACAGGTCTATCACAAACGACAGTATTAGCTGATTACAGACCTACAATACGTTTGGACCCCCACACTTACTTGTCTTAGGGAAATCGTCGAACGGAAGTCCAAGCTGGTAAAGAGCTGAAGTAGGATATCATCGGGAAGTGAATTGAAGGGCATGGAGGAGGTTTTTGCGAGACAGCAAGTCAAATGAAATCCCACGAGGAACGCTCTACGAGGTGTTACTGGGTTGAAAAATCGATCTTGGTTGTAACGTAGACTGGTTCTCTACCCCTTGTAGGAACCGGGACTGGTAGGGAGCCGGTCTACATTCCAACGCTTACCTATCCGTGCTGCAGCCGGCGGCTTACATACAAAACCCGATTGCTCCCGCAACTCATCCGCAGTCTAGTCCGCGCACGGCGGAAAACGAGTATTCAGGCGAATGTGCGGCCCGTTGGTAAACATACCGATCGTCAAATTCAGAACTGCTAGCCAAGACACAAATTGCATTTTGCTGCTGCCCATCTGGTAGTCCCAGTTTGCACGGGTCACCCGCGGGACGCAGTAACTGGAGCGCGCGCCGCGCGCGATACATCGAGGTGACCGTGTGACTTTTGGAATCAGTCTGATAACAAACACCTGATTCAACTGTGAGAAAAGTCGACAGCGAGGATGGATAACAGTTCGGGGGGTTTGTGTTCGAGTTTGCTGTGACATCGGCTATCTAAACCTGAGGGACAATATTCCTCAAAGCGACGGATTTTGGTGAGTCCGACAGATTTGCACGAAAGCCGCTAACTCCGAATCCTACAGTCCGACAATCATTATCATTCCCCCCTTGCGGCCGATGGCCGCGTTCTGTCCAAAAAAAATAATCTGACATTTCGCCCCCAAAAGCCAAAATTTTGTCCGAACCGGGATCAGACCCCTATTAGTATTATCGGGGGTCCTGTTGTTGTGATAATGAAGCACCCTTATCACCGTGGATGCCATCGCTCTCTTGCCAGCGCTTGAGCGCCTGGATGAAGATGGTGGCTACCCGACGACCTCTTCCTAGAAGTGGCGGTAACGTACAATCGCATTTTTAGTTGCCTAAGCCAATGGCTGATTTGGTGGTGTGGCGCAAGAGATGGAGACTCGTAACTTTATTCTTTAAGTTTCTGTACGCTTAGTCACGACACTGGATGTATGTCCAAGGTGTCTCGATTCAAACCCGAATTCATTGTCTATCCAAAAAAATTCAGTACCAGCCGGAGCTGATAGTGTATGGGCGCACGGCTTGGTAGATAGCGTGAAGAACGTCGAAAGCGAAGGTAGCATCACAGTGCCATAAGGACGTCAACGCAAAGGGTCGCTTGCGTGTCAAATATCGGCCCAGTTGGCAACCTGAACGCATATATATTAGTCCGTGACCTGATGCCTGGAGTATTCCAATACTTACCCAAGAGAAGTCTTGGAACTCGGCCTGTTCCTGAGATGAAAGCAGTCTGTGCGCCGGGGTAAGGGCAGGTCGCTCCCGAGTGAACTCGGAGTCGAAATTGCTTGTGTCCGTTGCAGAGGTCTGAGCGAGAAACGGAGTCAGTTACGAGCCGCTGTGGGGAAAGAGAGGGCTGACGATGGTTGGGAAGTAAGGCGGCGGAGCGCGCTTGACCTCTTCCGCGTCAGTCTCACCGGACCCCAATCGCCGGTTCGGGTCTCGGGTCAGGAGCTGAGATCGGACGTTTGTCAGCCACGTCTTCCTGCCAGTATTTAACACCCACTTTTTGCAAAATAGATACGGCGTCTCTGGGCATTGTAATCGGGTATAGCGGTTCATCCTCGAGAATAGCATCGAAGATTTCGTCTTCATCGTCGCCACGGAATGGGGTCTGACCTAGAAGCATTTCATAGACGACCACACCGAACGCCCACCAATCTACTGCTCTGCCGTATTTTTGCTCCAGGAGAATCTGAATGAAAGTTTATAAGCGCCGGTCAAATGTGGTCACTGTTTAATCTCATACCTCGGGCGCCATGAATTCGGAGGTACCGCAGAACGTTCCAGTTGTGCAACCGTGCCACATCTCTTCCTTGCACAGACCATAGCCGGCAACCTTCACATGACCGTCCGAGGTAAGCAAAATGTGGTCCAGCTTTAAGTTGCTAGAGAAGTGGATCGCGTTAGATGGCGGACAGCGGTTCTGAGGGCTTGCGTCCTACCGATGGATGATGCCTTTGGAATGGAAGTACTCCAAAGCCAATAACACCTCTTGAGCATAGAACTTCGCCTGCCGCAACGAGAATTGTTCTCGATGGATTTGAAGCAGGAGGTTACCACCGCTGACGTACTCCATGACAAAGCAAGCATGAGTCTCTGTCTGGAAGCAAGAATGCAGCCCGACGAGGAAGGGATGTTGCTCTTGAGCGAGGGTCAGGAAAACACGCCTCTCGGATCGAATGCTAGTAACGGTGGGAGAGCCCATATTAGAGTCGCGACACGTAACTCGATCCGATCTTCGACTGACCGCTCCACTTCATTATTTTCAATGGTCAACTCCTTCTTCAAAACCTTGATGGCATACAGCCCGTTCGTCCTTTTCTCCTCTGCAAGAATGACCTCCCCGACTACACCCTTTGCGAGTACAGCCAAGAAGAGAAAGTCGTCGAGGCCAAATTTCCGCCTTGGTTGGATTTGCTGAGCCTGCTGTTGCTGGGGAGGTAGTTGAAGACCTCCAGCGGCTGGAGGTGGTTCGCCCGAACCAGAAGACATCGAGGGCCGCTCAAGAACTTCCAAGGTCCTCACGAGTTCCTCAGCTATTTCGGAATACTCTAACCGTCGACCTGGTTGAAAAAGCGACTTTTGGATCTGAGCCAAGGTGTGTCCTAGTGTTCTCGTGTGACTTGGCTGTGGACCTGTGGTTGAGTATGAGCATGCAACATGGAACGGGTCAATATGGCCAAATAATTACAGTGGTTTGCACAAGTGTTTTCACCCTCGGGAATCGCATCGCCCCGGTGCCACCGGCCTAATTGGGTAGGAGAACACCTTAATTACTCCCAAAAAGGGATCCATGGCGTCTCTTTAGGCAGGTGGGGCCGGGCGAGGTGAAAACACTTGTGCAAACCACCGTAAGACCGCTCGTCCAGGAATGACGAAATCTCTATCGTTCATACATTTCGATGGATAAACCTCAGCTTTGTCAGGGGATGGAGTTCTCTTATATTAGCCGCACAGGAGGGCTAGCTTGACAGCGTGCGGTTCCTAGGGAAATACGACGTCTGATTGGCCGTTGGTGTGGCGGGCTGGGTGGAATATTCTGTCCATCTCATTGGCTGTTCCTCGAATCCTCAAGTATCGACGGATCTAACTCCGCTGAGCCTCTGATTTCCTGAGCAGATGAACCCTCGTACCTCACGAAAACTTTCCGCCGCGCGCACTGAGCCCTGCCAGTAGTTGCGGCGAACTTTTTCCCCCGATGCCTAGATTTTCTGAACCTTTGAAGACACTGGCCCACTCCCTCATCCGAATCCTCCGCATGTCCGCTTCTATGATTTCCTTCCTGAATAAATATAGCTGCTGTATTCCCAGAACCCGATATGGTAGGGTGGATGGGTCTTGTCAGCAGTCTTGTTTTGCATTTAGGTGCCAATAGCCTTCCGCTAGTCAGGCAGAACCAGACTCAGACACTCTACACTCGCAGGACGGGGCTGCGCGCCCTCCCGAAGAATGAGTGAAACGATTCGAATGCCTTCCCGGTGGAATGGCATTGAAATCATTAACGCGGAGTACAATAATCGCTTGATCGACTAAGAAGATAGGATGTATTTCTAGGAACACAGAGAACCGTATGGGAACAAAGCGACAAGCCACGTAATCGAGTAATATGAAATGAGTCTGCTTCAATTCAAAGGACCGCGACACTCTCCAGCTCGTACTTGATACCAAGCCTATCCAGGCTCTCAAGACTCTCCCTTGTGACCCGTCCATAAGCAAACCTCAAAGTTGTGATCGCCGACAACGCTGAGGGCGACAACGCGGCTGCATGCATCCGCTTTTCGGCCATGGTTATGACGCTGTCGTACGGATCACCTCCGCCACGCAGCTTTACATTCAGTACAGAAAGCTTGGGAAGGGTCCATCCCGGGTTTCCTTCTCCATTAATGGGCTCGGCCAGCACCGCAAACATGTCCATCCCCTCGTCGATCGTGGTGTTCAACTCGACAATCTCCGGAAAGAAGTCGTGCGTGATCGCAAGTACTTCAGCCACGACTGATCGCGATTCTACGCGTAGGTGGAGTCGAGATATCGATACCTTTGATAATATTCCTTTGCCTCCTTCTAGGAAGAATCGGGCGAGTTCAGTCCTACCCGGCGTCATGGACTTTCTCTCCCTTCCACTCCAACCGGGTATGCAAACTCTTAGCCGCCGACCTGGACCCATTTGAAGGGACAGTTCATGGGGCAATACGTGCAGCCGTGGCTCGATGACTTGTCCTACAAGGCCCTCCGATAGACAAATTCGTCCTGCTTGCTGGCAGAAGCCAGACATGTCGAACTCTCCGTCCAATTGCTGATGAATTGAGGCATGGCATGTAGTCGAAGGAAAGAGGCGGTATAAGAGGCCTGAAGCCAAGTTGAGACTATCTTGTATGCTGACTGTCGAAAGGTGGTGAAGAATGATGGAGTCTGGTGGCATCACAGCTTGGTTCGATGCATCTTCTGGAGGAGGGGCGATGCGGGAAAGATTTAGTTCTTGCAGCATTGGCGAGGAGTGTAAAATTTGGACGAGTTGCGCCAAGTTTGGGCTGGTGGCCTCCTTGAGGGAAAGCCGCCGAAGGTTATGGATGTGATTCCAGGGTAGACTGCATCCAACGAGATGGAGGTCCACCAACTGGGGGGTCTGAAGAGGGCGCGTGGAAGTGAGCTGGCCTTCTCCATAGAGTGATAGCACCTTCATCCCTGGATTAAGATGATCAACAATATATGGATCCAGATTCTCGCCAGTCGGGACCCGCACGTGAAGCTCCCGAATCCCCCGCTCCATCACCCGCGTCAAGTAAGCCTTCACAGCTTCTCTCCAGTATACCTCTGCACTCCTCCAATAATCACTCAGCCCTTGGCTTGAAACAGCCACTACGTTCAATGCAGCATTATGTGACCGTTCCAGAACCAGTTCTAGGAAAGGACTCGAGAACTCTGATGATGTTAACGTCCAAAATAACGGCGTGGTGCTCATCTCGCGGTCCCAGCTATGTGAAACCTGGCGAATCTTGAAGAGGGCGTCGTAATATTGGAAAGGATGGTCCTTGTACTTGGGCCCGAATCGCTGGTTGGGCAAAGCGAGTTGAAAGACAGAGTGCAGGAGCTCTCGGTGAAGACGGGATACGGGAAGGAGTGAATTCCTGCGTCTCTTGACTCGGAGAATCACAGGGTCATAGTTGTCATGTCCATTTGCTTCGTAGAGAGCGATTGCTGAGTCACAGTCAATCACATTCACCAGTGAGTCCTCGCCAAATGGGCACGCGATGCTAAGAAATATTGCTTCAAAATAAAACGAGTGACAAGGTTTGAAACTTACTCTGTGTCCATGAGTGGCGTGCGTGGAGTGATTAGGAGGTTGTTGGTCTCGAAGCCGGCACTCGGGATACAGGAACCGCGCGAACTCTACGACACAGCCGTGTTTGCCGTCCTCGGCATAACTCGATGGACAGGATTCGAACTGATGACGTTTTACTAACTACTTAGAAATACAACACCGCATAATGGTCCCAACGTCCTCTTAGCGTGCACGAAACACGTCCTGATTGTTCGTCTATCTCCCAGCCACCTCCAGCGGAAGGCAGTGGGGCCTCGAATAATGTCTCTGCGACCGAACAAGGCTCCTGCGATTCCGTGTTTGATATCTGGTTCGTGACTCCGGCGAAGGAGTGAAGTGCCGGAAGCTGAGCGGACTGCGGGAACGTGATCAAGACAGCCTCTTTCTGCTCTGGCGTGTTCCGGATCGCGTGCGAAGTGCCCAGCCCGATGTATGGCCTATCCTCCATCACCGGATTAACCACCGTTGTCACCTCAGGTTGTGAATCTTGGTCAGTGACGATCCGAAAGGTAAAAAGTGACCCCCTGTGAGTGAAACGATTCGAAGGCTTTCCGCGTGGGATGGCATTGAAATCGTTAACACCGAGTACAATATTCGCTTGATCAACGAAGAAGATATGATGCATTTCTAAGAACACAGTGGACAGTGTGCGAACAAAGCGACAAGGCACGTTATCGGGTAATATGAAATGAGTCTGTTCCAATTCAAAGGACCGCGACACTGTTTAGCTCGTACTTGATACCAAGCATATCCAGGCTCTCAAGACTCCCGCTTGTGACCCGTCCACCAGCAAACCTCAAAGTTGTGATCGCCGACAACGATGATGGCGACAACGCAGCTGCATGCATCCGCTTTTCGACCATGGTTATGACACTGTCGTACGGACCACTTTCGCCCCACACAGCTTTTATATTCAGTACGGAAAGCTTTGGCAGGGGCCATCCCGAGTTTCCTTCTCCATTAATGGGCTCGGCCAGCACTGCAAACATGTCCATGCCCTCCTCGATCGTGATGTCCAACTCGACAATGTCTGGAAAGAAGTCGTGCGCGATTGCAAGTCCCTCAGCCACGACTGATCGCGGTTCTACGTGTAGGTGGAGTCGAGATATCGATACCTTTGATAATATTCCTTTGCCTCCTTCTAGGAAGAATCGGGCGAGTTCGGCCCTACCCGGCGTCGTGGACTGCTTCTCCTTTCGGCTCCAATCGAGTTTGAAAAATTTTACCCCCCGACCTGGACCCATTCCAAGGTACAGTTGGTGGGGCAATATGAACAGCCGTGGCTCGATGCCTTGTCTTACAAGGCCCGCCGGTGTACAAAGTCGTCCTGCTTGCTGGCAGAAGCCAGACATGTCAAACTCTCCGTCCAATCCCTGATCAATAAAGACGCGGCATGTAGTCGAAGGAAAGAGGCGATATAAGAGGCCTGAGGCCAAGTCGAGTGAAGTATTATGTATGGTGACTGTCGAAAGGTGGGGAAGAATGATGGAGTCTGCTGGCACCACGGCTTGGTTCGATGCATCTTCTGGAGGAGGAGCGATGCGGGAAAGTTTTAGTTCTTGCAGCATTGGCGAGGAGTGTAAAACTTGGACGAGTTGCGCCAAGTTTGGGCTGCTGGCCTTCTTGAGGGAAAGGCACCGAAGGTTATGGATGTGATTCCAGGGTAGACTGCATCCAACGAGATGGAGGTCCACCAACTGTGGGGTCTGAAGAGGGCGCGTGGAAGTGAGCTGGTCTTCTCCATAGAGTGATAGCACCTTCATCCTTGGATTAAGACGATCAACAATATATGGATCCAGATTCTCGCCAGTCGGGACCCGCACGTGAAACTCCCGAATCCCCCGCTCCATCACCCGCGACAAGTAAGCCTTTACAGCTTCCCCCCAGTATGCATCTGCACTCCTCCAATAGTCACTCCCCTCTTGGCCCGAAAGAGCCACTACGTCCAATGCAGCATCTTGTGACCGTTCCAGAACCAGGTCCAGGAAAGGACTCGAGAACTCTGATGATGTTAACGTCCAAAATAATGGCGTGGTGCTGATCTCGCAGTCCCAGCTATGTGAAACCTGGCGAATCGTGAAGAGGGCGTCGTAATATTCGAAAGGATGGTACCGGTAGCTGCGCCCGAATCGCTGGTTGGGCAAAGCGAGTTGAAAGACAGAGTGCAGGAGCTCTCGGTGAAGACGAGATACTGGAAGGAGTGAATTTCTGCGTCTCTTGATTCGGAGAATCACAGGGTCATAGTTGTCATGTCCATTTGCTTCGTAGAGAGCGATTGCTGAGTCACAGTCAATCACATTCACCA
>WSUB01000003.1:56239-159442 GCA_019633425.1 Tulasnella sp. 424 | reverse complement strand
AATCACAGGGTCATAGTTGTCATGTCCATTTGCTTCGTAGAGAGCGATTGCTGAGTCACAGTCAATCACATTCACCAATGAGTCCTCGCTAAATGGGCACGTGATGTTAAGAAATATTGCTTCAAACCAAAACGAGTGACAAGTGTTGGGACTTACTCTGTGTCCATGAGTGGCGTGCGTGGAGTGATTATGAGGTTTTTGGTCGTCGAAGGGGGCAGTCGGGATGCAGGAACCGCGCGAACTCTACAGCCGTGTTTGCCAGCCTCGGTAAAAATCTATAGACAGGATTTGAACTGATGACGTTCTCCTAACTACTTAAAAATATAACACCGCATAATGGTCCCACGCACAATTGTCCCAACGTCCTCTGAGCGTGCACAAAACACGCCCTGATTGTTCGTCCATCTCCCAGCCACCTCCACCGGAAGGCAGTGGGGCCTCGAATAATGTCTCCGTGACCGAACAAGGCTCCTGCGATTCCGCGTTCGATGTTTGGCTGTTCGTGATTCCGGCGAAGGAGTGAAGTGCCGGAAGCTGAGCGGACTGCGGGAACGTGACCAAGACAGCCTCTTTCCGGCCTGGCGTGTTCCGGATCGCGTGCGAAGTGCCCAGCCTGATGAATGCCCTATCCTCCATCACCGGATTAACCACCGTTGTTACTTCAGGTAGTGAATCTCGGTCAGTGACGATCCGAAAGGTGAAAAGTGACCCCCTGTTATGGAAGGAGAAAACCACCGAGTTCAACTTCGGATAGTACATCAGACGGGAGACTTTGGATCGAGGCTGGTTAGTCGACGGCTTGTACTCGAATACCCATTGAGGAAGTACTCGGGGCATGTCTTGGGGAATGGAGGGACCCTCTTCCCAGCATTCCTTGGGGGGCGCGTGGAGCTCAACTCTGTCGACGAAGACACTAACGATGCGTCCATCAGGGAGTAGCTTGGCACCACCTTCAGGCTAAAGTTGTTGTTCAGAAGATGCTCACCGACAAACTGGGGGGCACTCACAAGTTCAAGATATTTTGCCTGAGGGAGAAGGAGACTATGAGAAACAACGCCCTCCCCTAACCCCTTCCACCGGTGTACCACATACTCGGGTGACTTTGAGGGCCACGTTGAAATTGTAGCCCTGAGTAGAAATCCCCCTTGCAACGAGATGGGAATCGAGTGTGTACTCGCACGGAAGACACTAAATGAGCACGTGTGCTGTGCGACAAGTTCATTGCTGTGGTTTAATATGACCCTCCAGATAGCTATTTTTCGAGGTCCAGAAGCTCGCCTGTATGCCTGATCTGAAAGACAGAAGTGTTATATTTAAGCAAAATTTCCCTTCAAAGGCGTCTTCTTACCTTCCGTCGCCAATTCAAGAGCTAGATCGAATTCGAATCGTGCAGCAGTTGGGTCAACAGCGAAATCCATCGTCCAAATCGTCCAACCCTCATGATTATGATCGACCAGTACTCGAGCCTTCCTCTCCGAGACCTGGCTATCGAGGTCGTGATACAACAATGTTCCTCGCCTTCGTTTTACAGTGGCGAGAAGCCACCGACCCCCAGGGACGAGCTCGGCCATGTAGCCTCCAGGCGCCAGGAAGTAGCAGGGATGTCGGAGTTGACCATTGTTCCAGTTGGTTTCGAATCGTACCATCTTTGTGACTACGTCTTCGAGGTATTGGCTGGAGCGGGAAACTGGGGAGTCATCTAACAAGGCTCTCCAGTCCTCTGAATCCCTGGTGAGCCAACGGAAGGAATCGAGCCAAACTGCCTTGGCTTTCGACATCATACAACACCGCCGACAAGTCTATTACAAAAAGGATAATTAGCACAGCTAGGTCGAGTATGGGCATGCAACTTATTTGCACCGTCTACTTACTTGTCTTAGGGAAATCGTTGAATGAAAGTCCAGGAAGGTGAAGAGCTGAAGTAGGATGTCATCTGGGAGGGAAGCGAAGGACATGGAGGGGTACGTCTGCGGGGCAACGAGTCGAATGGAACACCACAGGTAACGGTAGAGTCGACGGTACTGGGTTGAAGGATCGTGTTCGTTAGAATGCAGGCCAGCCGAGCGGAGGCGTACGAAACCCAACCAACCGTTATGCCTGGCTTAACCCCGTCGAACGTAGTCACATCAGCTCTTCACTACAATCCCTTCAGTTTGATCATATTATCTGAGTGAACATTATTTAGGGTGGCTCGAAAGGGTCCGTCGCGAACTAGGCACGTTAACTTTGGGGCCCGGTGAGTCAGAGTCCTCAGAACTCCGATTCAATATTCCGTAAAACGCTGTCGTGACCATGCTACGCAGCGAGATTGGTTGTGGCTTTCTGGATTTCGTGATAAGTATATTCATCCACCGCTATTCACCCAAGTTGGGGTCTCATGGCCATCGGCTCATGGAGGTCCTCTATTCTTTCCGCCATCCGTTGCCCTTAATTTGGTGAAAAGATCATCGAGCTCGTGGTAAAAGACGCCCCCGCATCGTGCCTTTAAGTACCACATATATTTCAGTTGAGTTTCTTTTACGTCGTAGAAGTTTATTATAAGGGGTGAGTAGATGCTCGAGTTCTTCGTGTTGATGTTAAGTCTCCTTTAGGCAATAAGAAGCCGCTCCTCACTGAGAGACTGAAGAACCCTGGAAGGTCCAATATATTGATATCCGTTGCGAGCATTATTTTCGTACTCAAGCGAGGGTCTCCTATCTGCGAAACTCGAGGTATCGGGTGAACTTTCGTCGTAGGATTCTAGGAGTATTGGTTTATCGTTGTACGTCACTTTGGCTATTCGGTATTCGAAAAACTTGGGCTAAAACTCAAGGTTAATTGGGGCCAAGCGCACCAAGTTAATTTGTAAGCCAGTGGCTCCATCTGTTACTCAAGCTTTGAGGTCTTCTCTTGCCGACGAACGTGCCGGGGACCACATGGATCGCCCCCCTGTCAGATACACGTCAGATGATGTAAGCTCGCTCGAAACGACATGGTAACATTATCGTCTGACGAGCTGCTCCTAATATCCGAATGTCAGCACCGGGGACGAAAATAGGTCGTGCCAGGTGGTTCCCAGGCACGTCCCGTCGACAGGAGCTCTCAGGTTCGTTTGGGCTCATAATTAGTGGGTGGCAAATAGATAAGGGCCGGGTGACCTAGCTATTACGTTCGCTTGGCCGCATAAAATGTGCCCACGAGAGTGTTGAGCAATGGTCGACAAAAAGAGTGTGACCTAGTCCAGGAGGGGAAGAGCGCTTCCGGATTAGCGGAAGAAGGTTTCGACAAGGTACCGAGTGTCTCTGAGCAGATCGAGTCCTGGACCACCTGAGACATGCAAGAAAGGATCTGCAAGTGGATAATGCCGGAAGAAAAAAAAAAGCTACCAAACGTGGACATTGCGTGTGCCTTCTTCCCATGCCGCATTCAGTGCCTGGGGCTCTTCCGCGCTCTCGGAGGTGTGAGCTGCGACCGCGCTGGGAAACACCCACAGTAGACGAGTGTCGTGGACGAAGTCGATGGTGTTGGGCATGTAAAAGCGAGTGCTTGGAGGGTGTTGATGCAGTGGATGGGTGTGCGGCGGAGTGGGACAAAGATCTAGCCATAGTCAAACAAAAAACCCTTTGGCTCTCTGCAGACCACACTCTCTCCTTGTTCCACATCTTTTGAGCCACCAAAACCTGACACGCACCTCTCTCTCCCCTGACACCTTTCCGTTCCCTCCATTCCCCATCTACCACTTTTTATATATCGTTTCCCTTCAAACCAGCACATCTGGGGCACTCCACCCAACCATCAGCCCATATTCAAATGATGTCCATGTACGATCACCCAGTCTCATTTGCAGACATACTCACAAACGACGAAGACGACACCGATCTGCACCACCAATCCCAACAACGAAGAACAGCAGATCCAGCTCCGCCAGACGTCCAAGACCCCAACGCAGACGACCAACAGGAGCTGCAGACCTTCTTCGTTCGAGCTCTCTACGACTACCAGTCAACCGACGCCTCCTCGCTCTCCTTCCGCCGCGGAGACCTCATCGAAGTTCTGTCGCGACTGCCTAGCGGATGGTGGGACGGTCTGCTTGGAGAGGAACGCGGGTGGTTTCCCAGCAATTACGTTCAAGTCGTCTCCGACGAGGAAGCAGATGCCGAACTAGCTGCCAGGGAGGCAGACGTTGCCGCTACCACTGCCAACGCTCCAGGGGGCCCAACCTCTCCCACTGCACCACAGCATAATGCCGTTGTCGAGCAGCCGAACGGCCATTCCTGGCCAGAGGAGAGGACCCAACTCGCGAACACGACTTCTACCGTCAGGGCGGATGACTATTGGATACCTTCCGTGACTGCCAGTGGCCAGGTAAGGATCATCTCAATGGGCTTCTAGCCTGCCCATTCACTCACGGATCTCCGACCGCAGGTCTATTTCATTAACACGCGCACGGGAGAGCAGTCTTCTGAGCTTCCTCAGACCGATCCTCTCGCCCGAGGTGCCGAATTTCCCGCCTCACCACCAATCCGCACCTCTCATTCCACCCAACACGTAACTCAACAAGATACCCGAGCTCCTCCTCCGCCCCTAGTCCGCTCCCGGTCCGATACCTACGCCACGACCGCTACTGGAACATCCACTTCAGCCCTGACGACTTCCACCATCTCGACGCCAGGCACTTCCACTTTCGTCGGCACTGGAATCCCGAAGGAGGAAGAGGTACCCGCACCCTGGGTGAAGCGAACTCTCGACGATGGGGCCTACTTTTACATGAATCAGGAAACGGGCCATGTGCGTTGGTCAGCGCCGTCGCCCGTTCTGGGGCCAAGAAGAGACACTGGGCGTTTACCACCGTTAATGGACACCGACGAAAGCGACTGGAGCGCCCAAGACACCTACCCCTCCAGCCGCGGCTTGGCCTCCGAAGTCGGACTACCAGCTTCCATTCCAAAAGAAATGCAAAGGCTCAGCGTCTACTCGGACGATTCGGAGGTCCGGCCATTCGATCCTTCATCCCCGTCCGCGGCGCATATGCAGCCCCCTCCGCCTCAGGATCAGTCCCCTTCGAGCGGCTCTCGCACGGACAGAACGTCTCAGGACCAGGATACGGATAACGCCTCGCAGCCTACGTCTGCAGCGTCAGCCCAGAATTACGAGGGACCGTCGGGAGAGTCTCTTGCTCGCCAACTGCAGTCGTTACTTCATCCTCCTTCCGCCGACACCGTCGAAAACCTGTCCACTCGCGCACGAGATGCCATTGGGGCTGTAGTCGAGGCTGTCGGACAGCAGGTCACACCCCATGCTGGACAACCAACCGAGATGTCATTACGCGTGGCAGCGGTTGTGACAGCTGTGCGAAACTTGCTTTACGTCTCAGGGACGTTGAACGCTCCGATAGCGAACATCCACCTTTCGAGGCAATACGCCAGCTCACCCAACAGTACGAGCTACGTCGAGGAAGCGCTGCATGAATCGGGAAGGGCGCCTTTGTTAGAATTGAAGCCGTATCAACGCAAGGTCACCGCTACGCTCTCCAAGCTCGTCTTGTCCGCCCGAGCTGCAGACTCGAACCCGGATTGGCCGTACGACGACGCGACTACCCGAGTGGATTCTGATGCGGGCGAACTCGAACGTGCTGTTGTGTCGTTCGTCATGGAGGTCAAGAGGATGGAGATAATGGGAAGCGTTGTGCTAGCGGAGAAGAGATTGGAAGGCGTGCTGGTTAGTGGAGAGGGGCTGGCAGGTGTTGGCACGGCGATCTATGGAGCTGGCCTTGGTGGAGAATGGAAAGGAATGGGCTTCATTCCAACTTCGGAGGGAGGAAGCGGGAGTGGCGGAGATGCACACGTATTTCCGCAATGGAGCTTGGGCTCTGAGCCTCTCAACGAGATGCGTGGAATGATGAGGGTAGTTGAAGAGGGATTGACTATGGTCTTTGATGGACCCTCAAGTGAGTTGTACTATCTCGAACGGGAATTGCAATGACTGACCCAGCATTCATATCAAGTTTCCGTGGAAATTCTCATCCCGCGTCTTCGACACATCCTATCCCACCTCAGCGCTTTCCTCGCCATCGCTGAAGACATCGATGTTGCAAGAACCGTTGATGTGGACGGCATCATCTACCCTTCACCTCATCCTCTGGATCCCGGACTGGTGGACACGTACAACAGCCTGGTCCAAACTGCTCGCAAGCTCATGCGCAAGTTGGAATGCGATAAGCAGGCCGTGTTCGATGAAGGAAGCAACGTTTGGTCGCTTAGCCAAGCCATCTTCGTCGACAGGGCGGCGGTGGATCCAGTCACTCTCGTCAGACTGCGCTTGGAATTCTTGCAAACCTGGGATAACCCTGCGGAAGGCCTCCAAGTCACCGCTGACGTTCTAAAATCAGCAATGGTCGATACCGTGGACGACTACCAGAAGCTGTATGAAGTGGCGCAGAAGCAGGAAGACGCGCATCGTCATGGCATCCGCGCTTCCATCGGTCTTCGAGATGGTCAGATTTCCCCAGCGAACAGACACCGTCTTTCTTTGGCTGGGCCTCGGCACCATCACCACCACGGCGCGGGTGATCTTCTGCCGTCCGCGGATGAAATCGCGGCTAATCTGGACTTTAATTTGGATGATGCGATCGATGAGGATGAGGATGTGGTGGATATTGACTTTGCGCTTGGGGGAAGAAGCAAGACCAAGGCTTCTGCGGCCGCTCAGTATGCGAACGCGGGTCAGTTGCAAGCTCCTGGGGACCCTACTGCGGGTCGCGCTCCGTCACCTGCTAAAGGCCGCGGTCCTTCACTCGACTTCCGCCATTCCTCAACTGCCAGCGTCAGCACCGCCACGGCTACGTACTGGGAACGCGAGACGGACGGAGATGGCACCTCGACGATCAGGCCAAGTATGGATGGACGGCACCCTGAGGACGAGGAAGACGATGATCTCGACCTTGATCGTGAGGAAAACGTATTACGCATTATGGCTTTGTTACTAAACTTTTGACACCAGTTCACCCAGCCGGACGAAAGCCTCCGGTCGTCAAGGCTCCAGCTCGTGCAGCTAAGCTCCAGCAGATTTTTGGAACCGAAGCTCCCGCCCATTACGTCGCCAATCAGACTGCTCAGCAACAGCCGTGGTTCTTGAAACCTGACAATGACGAAAAATCGATTCTCGTCAATCCGGATGGTGGCGTGCGAGGTGGTACTCTCCCCGCTCTCGTGGAGAGGTTAACTCTTCACAACTATCGCGGTAAGCTAAAAACGCGCCACTTAAAGAAGCAGGGGACACAGAATCTGATGTTATTTGGCTCTCTCGCTAGATGCGGTCTACAACGACACCTTCCTTATCACCTTCAAGTCGTTCACCACCGTCGATGAGCTGTTTGACCTGCTCGTGGCGCGGTTCAATATCCCCGAACCAGCGGGCCTGAAACCTGATGAGCGGAAGCAATGGGTCGAGAAGAAGCAGACTCCGATTCGATTCCGGTATGAGTTTCCGGCTTTCTGTATAAACGCATTGGTAACCCGACGAACCGTTCTGCACTTTGTTCAGTGTCATCAACATCCTTAAAATGCTAATGGAAGGGTCTGTTCTCGAAAAAGAGGACATGCATATCCTCGGTCGCATCCGAGAATTTGCATCTGAAGCTGCGAAAGTTGCTCTTCCAGCTCAGCAGCTCATCGCCTTGGTCAACAGAGCTGTAGGTCTCACCGACCTTGATCATACAGACACTTCATTGAACTAATTGTCACGCCAATCCCCCTTAGGAAAACGGAGAATTCGGTAGAGTGACCAAAGTTACGACAACGTCCCAGCCCCCGCCTGCGATCCTGCCAAAATCCAGCCGTGCTATCAAACTCATGGACGTTGATCCCTTGGAAATGGCAAGGCAGCTGACGATCATGGAAAGTCGAATGTTCATGAAGATTCGACCAATGGAGTGCCTGTCCCGTGCCAAGGAAGGTACAGGTGATGACGACAACATTAGGAAGATCATCAACATGTCGAACAAGGTCAGTATATACGTTCCTCGGAGTTTATTGTGTAATTTGACCTGGCTTGGCTCTAGATCGCCTCCTGGGTGGCAGAACAGGTCCTCAGCAAGGATGATCCTCGACGGCGTGGCGCCTACATAAAACAATTCATCATGGTTGCAGAGGTAAGCGACTTGCCACAAAAACTTGACATTGGCTCACCCGGGTTCCCATTTAGCGATGCCGTGAAATGAACAACTTCTCATCAATGGCTGCGTTGCTTGCGGGTCTTAACTCACCCCCAATTCGACGCTTGAAACGCACTTGGGAGACACTCGGCGCCCGAGTTACTTCTCAGCTCGACGATGTGGAAAAAACCTTAGACTCGGGTAGGAACTTCAAGGGTTACAGACAACTACTGGCTACCGTCGCTCCCCCGTGCATTCCCTTCCTTGGTGCGTCCCAGGACCTACCTAACACTAAGCTGGCTGATTCTGATCCCTTCTTTCATTTCAGGTGTATACTTGACGACTCTGACATTCATTCAAGACGGTAACAAGGACATGCTCAGCAAGGAAACCGGTCTCATCAACTTCAGTAAACGGCAAAAAGCCGCTGAGGTCATTCGAGAGATCAAAACCTACCAGTCACGACCGTACAACTTGACGGAATTACCAAACGTTCAAGATCTAATCGAAAAATCTCTCGCCCGGGTAGAAAACTCGCCCGATTTCTGGGAGCTCAGCATGCAACTGGAACCAAGAGAACGCGAAGACGAAAAGATGGCGAGGTTACTTCAAGAGAGCGGATTCTTGTAAATACGATTGGGTTGTTAACAGGGTATTGGAATTGGGCTATTTCGTTCCATCACGCATCATCTTTCACATTTCGCTTTGCTATCTATCCATCTCTCCCGCTTTTCCTCTCATCCTTTCCAATATTTTGCTCTTCTTATGCATGCACTTAACAATGCTTTATCGGCTCGGCAATTATCGTTCTAAGTGGATAATTGAAATATTTCAGATTTTTCCTTGTCCTTCGGTTCTCGGCCAACACACTAGTAGACCCATGTATGAAATGATATATATGGCCGACACTGCCTCGCTCTGTCTCGGAAACAAATGGCAAGTGCTCAACGACTCGTCCGTCTCGTCGTCCGCGACCGCAACACATGGCTAAACCAAGGTGCTTTTTGGGCAGGTCCGAAACATAAAACAAGTCTGGAGAGTATCCTAGGTGTAATATCTACATGTATCTGCAAAGGAACTTATCATATTAAGACGATGTCAAGGGAATGTCCAGTTCGGGTTGGTTACACGTCGCTTAGCTAAGCATGTCCCCTACATCGCATGCTCTTTCCCACACATTCGGCGGATGTCCTGGGACCACCAACATCTAGGCCAGCGCCCTGAGGTGGTTTTTGTTTGGCCGAATTGTCCCGTCCAATGTTGCATGCTCATACTCAACCACAGCCAAGCCACACGAGAATACCTTGGCTCAGATCCGAAAGGCGGTTTAATGGACACGGGGTCGCTTCTTCAACCAGGTCGACGGTTAGAGTATTCCGAGACAGCTGAGGAACTCGTGGGGGCCTTAGAAGTTCCCGAGCGGCCCTTGATATCTGCTGGTTATGCAGATATCTATTGCGGTTTTTGGACAAACCCACAAGGCGAGCGGGTTCAAGTGGCTGTCAAGGAGCTCAGGACTCTTACCCCGAAGGACAGACGGACCGAGGAGGAAGCGCTGAAGACGAAAATAGACACGGTCAGTCCTCTGAAATATCTTTATCGAAGGTCTAAATATTAAGGCTTACCGATATACAGCGACTTAAACGAGAGGTTTTCGTGTGGAGCCAGACAAAACATCCTAACCTTCATCCTTTCCTTGGATGCTGTTCGGAACCCAGGCCGCGGCTCATCAGTCCTTGGTGCCGTCACGGAAATATGAAAGACTACCTGCACGCGCATCCTGGCCTCACCCGATGTGATAAGCTTCGATTCGTGTGTTTCTTCTACGTATTGCTCTCCTCCGTTACATTATCGCTCATCATATCCTGCCAGATCTATCAAACAGCGTGCGGGCTCGAGCATCTCCATTCACGGGATCCTCCGATCTGCCACGCTGACATCAAACCAGAAAATATTCTTATCAACGATTATCATACGGCCACGCTTTCCGATTTCGGTCTCAGTCGGCTTGTGCAGGACCTCGAGGCTCGGAGCGGATTCACTACCAGCGAAACAATAAAAGGTACTTTGAGGTATATGGCCAACGAACTTTCCGCCGGGGAGAAACCGAATCTGGCGTCCGACGTTTATGCTTTTGGTGGTCTCATTTTAACTGTGAGTATGTGCAAGTGAGGAATAAAGGATGCTTACTGAGCTGGAACGTTGCTCAAGGTCATGAGTGGAAAACCTCCATTTGACGGTCTCCTCCATCAAGTCATTCTCCGCCGTGTGATCCAGGACCACCCACCGATTCAAGAGGACCACCCGAAGCTACCACCTGATGATTCTCTCTGGAAACTAATGCACCGTTGCTGGAATTATGACCCCCTTGCACGACCTACAATGGGGGAAGTTCTGCTGGAGGTAGGCCTTGTGACAATCCATTCCGACCCAGCTAGTGAAATACATATTTGGCTAATGTAGTTGTTGGGACAAATTAATCATGAAGAATCCAATCCAAGGTCAAGGCCTGATCTTGCATCTATTACTCACTTTAACTTGGATGATGTGATCGACGAGGATGGGGACGTGGTGGATGTTGGCTTCATCAGCACCACCAAGTACGGATGGACGGCACCCAAGGATGAGGAGGACGATAATCTTGACCTTGATCGTGAGGAAACCTATTACGCATTATGGCTTTTTGCCAAATTCGTGACACCTCTTTTCGCTTTTTTTTGTCTTTGCAGTCCACCCATTCGGACGAAAGCCTCCGGTCGTCAAGGCTCCAGCTCGTAGGAATGCGCTGATGTTTGGGACAGAAGCTCCAGCACGTTACGTCGCCACTCAGACTGCTCAGCAACAACTGTGGTTCTTGGGGCCTGACAATGACGAAAAATCGATTCTCGTCAATCTGGATGGTGGTGTGCGAGGTGGTACTCTCCCCGCTCTCGTGGAGAGGTTAACTCTTCGCAATTACCGCGGTAAGCTAGAACGCGCCACTTCAAGAAGCAGAGGGCGCGGAATCTAACGTTCTTTGGCTCTCTCTAGATGCGATCTACAACGACGCCTTCCTCAACACCTTCAAATCGTTCACTACCGTCGATGAGCTCTTTGACCTGCTCGTGGCGCGGTTCAATATCCCCGAACCAGCGGGCCTGAAACCTGATGAGCAGAAGCAATGGGTCGAGAAGAAGCAGGTTCCGATTCGATTCCGGTATGAATTCTGGCTTTTGTGTAATGCGTTGGTAACTCCGACTGACCGTTCTGTACTTGGGTCAGTGTCATCAACATCCTCATAATGCTGATGGAAGGCTCCGTTCTCGAAAAAGAGGACATGCATGTTCTCGTCCGCATCCGAGAATTTGCATCCGAAGGTGTGAAGGTTGCTCCTCCAGCTCAGCAGCTCATCGCCTTGGTCAACAGAGCTGTAGGTCCCACCGACCTTGATCGTACAGACACTTCATTGAACTAACTGTCACGCCAATCCCCCTTAGGAAAACGGAGAATTCGGTAGAGTGACCCAAGTTACAACAACATCCCAGCCCCCTCCCGCGATCCTGCCAAAATCCAGGCGAGCTCTCAAACTCATGGACGTTGATCCCCTGGAAATGGCAAGGCAGCTGACGATCATGGAAAGTCGAATGTTCGTGAAGATTCGACCAATGGAGTGCCTGTCCCGTGTCATGGAAGGTCAAGGTCATGATGACAACATTCGGAAGATCAACAACATGTCGAACAAGGTCAGTATATGCGCTCCTCGGAGTTTATTGTATAATTAATCTGGTCTGTCCATAGATCGCCTCCTGGGTGGCAGAACAGGTCCTCAGCAAGGATGATCATCGACAGCGTGGCGCCTGCATAAGACAGTTCATCATGATTACAGAGGTAAACGACTTACCACGAAAGGTTGACACTAGCTCACCCGAGTTTCCGTTTAGCGATGCCGTGAATTGAACAACTTCTCATCAATGGCTGCGTTGCTTGCTGGTCTTAACTCACCCTCAATTCGACGCCTGAAACGCACTTGGGATACACTCGACTCCCGAGTTACTTCTCAGCTCGACGATGTGGAAAAAATATTAGACTGGGGTGAGAACTTCAAAGGTTACAGACAGCTAATGGCTACCACCGCTCCCCCGTGCATTCCCTTCCTTGGTGCGTTTCAGATCCTACCGCTGAGCTTGCTGATTCTGAGCCCTTCTTACATTTCAGGCGTCTACTTGAAGACTCTGGCATTCATTCAATCCGCTAACAAGGACATGCTCAGTGAGGAAAACAATCTCATCAACTTCGGTAAATGGCAAAAAGCCGCCGAGGTCATTCGAGAGATCAAGACCTACCAGTCACGACCGCACAACTTGACGGAATTACCAAACGTTCAAGATCTAATCGAAAAATCTCTCGCCCGGGTAGAAAACTCGCCCGATTTCTGGGAGCTCAGCATGCAACTGGAACCAAGAGAACGCGAAGACGAAAAGTTTGCGAGATTACTTCAAGAGAGCGGATTCTTGTAAATATGATTGGGTTGTTAACAGGGTATTGGAATTGGGCTATTTCGTTCCATCACGCATCATCTTTCACATTTCGCTTTGCTATCTATCCATCTCTCTCGCTTTTCCTCTCATCCTTTCCAATATTTTGCTCTTCTTATGCATGCACTAAACAAAGCTTTATCGGCTCGGCAATTATCGTTCTAAGCGGATAATTGAGATATTTCAGATTTTTTTCCTCGTCCTTCGGTTGTCGGTTAACACACTAGTAGACCCATGTATGAAACGATATATATAGCCGACACTGCCTCGCTCTGTCTCTGAAACAAATTGCAGGTGATCTACGACTCGTCCATCTCGTCATCCGCGACCGCAACACGATCCAGCTTCGCTGCCAGTCTACTTCCACTGCCGTCCGAAAGGCCGTCATTTCCATCTCCAGCTTTCGAGGCATCGACGTTCAGAAGACCGTTGCTGCTGGATCCGTTGGCACCAGACGCATCCCCGTCAGTCTTTCCCTTCCCCTTCCCTTTCCCTGAGCCTTTTGCACCACGCTGGAAAGCCTTCGCGAGAGCGCCTTCCCCTGGTTCATCTCCTGGAGCCTTCTGAGGTTGCTGTTGTAACTTCTTCTCCCTTTTCTCGAGCGCTGTTGTTGCAGGCATGCTTTGCGGGATAATATCTTCAAGGAAGGATAGGCCTTCGTTCTGCTTGACCGCGATAGCTACAGGCGAACCGAGTTAAGATCCATCGAGACGAGTGCATCCGTGGAGAGCACCAACCGAGATCTTTCTGTTGAACCGTCAGACGGCCTTCCCGACGTGCTTGAGCCTGGCCTGCACGAGCGAGCTTTTTGATGAACTCTTCCTACAAACATGCGTCAGCTCCAACAGAAGCCACGAATTTAAATAATATATCTCACAGTGGCAACCGCTATGAGGAACACGGCTTCCTTGGTTGTAGTGGCCATCTCCTTGTCGGCTTTGATGATCTTCTGGACGCGAGCCAGAGGCAGTAGAGTGGTACCGGGAACCCGATCCGCGCTAGCTGCAGCTGAAGTAGCGGCGGCTTCTACAGGTTTCTTTGGTACATTGCTTCCTCTTGCCCTCTTGTTAGAGGGTGCTGCAGAGACCGCTGCTGGAGGTGGCGCGTTCCCGTCTGTTTGAGCCTCCTGCCCGCTCCCTGGTTTTGAGTGCCCAAGCGCCTTGGCAAGCTTAGGTGGACTATCTCCTCGCTCTGGCGGCGGTGATGGTGACGGCGCTAAAGGCGCTGGTCCCGAGCTGGAGGCAGGGTAGGTGCCGGTGGGAATGGCTGGATCGACGTCCATGTACTTTAGCTCGATGTTGGTTGAGGTTTGGACTGGATACACCTCGCACGACGCGTGTCAGGAGTATGTGGAGGGCGAGCTGAAGAGACACGCTAGCCGTAGCGAGCAGTTGGCGTGATCGGTGCAGACGGGATGTTGGTAAGGAACGGGAGATCTTGCTGGTACGAGTTGAGCGCGAGTTGACTTCAGAAGAAAAGCATGGAAGTGATCGCACTTTCAGATGGGGTAGAAGCGCCCTTCAACGCTCCCACCGCGCCTAAACCAGCAAGTCCTTATACCAGATGCTATGCTATTGCCATTGTTGTAACTAGAGCTATGCCGGCGTTGTTTGATGCAAGATTGGAGGATCCAAAGAGGGACTGTGCACTGAAAAGTCAGCCCTGGGAAATGCGCCACAAACAAAGTCCTCCTTCGCTCCGACCTTTGTTGAATTTGGTCCATGACCTCATATATGAGCCGTTTCCAAAAAGAGCCACAAGGTTGGTTAAGCTCGTTTAGGTGTGCCTAGGGACTCAACATATTGTTTCCGATGTATATATGTTATGGATGAGTCGGATTTCAGAATGGCTTCCCAGAACACCACCTTCTCGAGAATGCACAAATCTCGCCAGATAACGTACGTCCTGCCTACGCACTTGATTCGACTATAGCTTTGCTTGAATCATCTCTGCCAACTTTTTCCCGTCTTCGTCGTCTAGCTCGTTCCTTAGAAGGAGTTCCGCTCTAAGCATGTTTTGGTAAGCTGGTTCCTTCTCCGGCGACTCGTCCACAGGTTTTATTGGTGGGTTTGCGTAATCCTGAAGAGGAGCTGGAACTATATGGTAGTGAACCTGTGGTGTTTGAAATTAGTATGTCTCGAAATGTATCGGCGTTTCAGAGGGAGGACCAACGTGCGGTACTGCCTGCAGAAAAGGAATGAGCAAGTAATCACAAAGATCTCTATCACTGTGGACGTACTTGAGCATATTCCTGATTGCATACAACGTTAAGGGCAGTATTATCCAAGGCTGAACCAAAGAGTTGGCTTGAGCTTTGCACGCGAGCGTCGTGACTGCCTCCTCACCTCGCGTGATAGCACGTGCAACTCTTGTCACGGTCATGCCTAGACGGCCCGCAACATCCTCTGGAAGCTCGGAGAGTCTTGAGATGTGTTCTTTAGGAATGACCAGGACATGACCTGGCCGAATTGGCAAGATGTCTATTCAAAAGGAATTAATCAGGGGGAGAACCCCGAGCATTGACTGGATCAGCGTGGTTAGATATAAGGCGAATGTGACTACTCGAAACTTGCCTAGGATGGCGATAGTGTGATCGTCCTCATAGATGCGGAATGCCGGCTGTTTCCCAGCAACAACGTTACAGAACGCGCAATCGTCCGGACGATTCAGTCGCGAGATTTTCCTGGCAATCTCCGGCTCTTCAGCAGAGTTGTTTCCAATGCCTCCAAGTTCGTTTGTTCGCTTGGCAAAGCTTTCTATAAGATGGGAGGTCATTGGGTGCTCAGGACGAAGCCGGGCAACGGTCTCCCCGAATCCCCGTTCATCTACCTCCCACGGTTGATGTGACTTGGCGGAGGAACCGAACGATCAACGCGCCCTCTTTCAGCATAATGACCACGTTGCAAGTTAGGTGGGGTTTTGCAAGAGGCCGAAAACATGGTGAAAGCCACGAAACCGTGTGACGTCGAACAATTCTACGATCACCACCCTACCACCGCGACGCTCAGCCTTCTTCTCGGGGGACAGCTTCTAGGTCCAAGAGGCATTCGGTCTTTGAAAATGTCGATTAAGCCGCTTTATCGATACATTACCGGCAAGGTATGTTCTAGGATCGTTCCGGGCCTGGCCGATTCAGTCTCCCGCCTCAAACATGTACTGAGAGAACGTAACAAAAACAGGAACTTGCTGAACTCATCAAATCCGGTAAAGAACCTCTCAAGGACTATGTAGTTGTGGACGTCCGTGATCACGATTTCGAGGTATGGCTCCCCGTCATCCCTTCGCCATGACGTCAGGACGGAACACCTGACGTATTCGGGCTCGTTTCGGTTCTTTCGAACATAGGGCGGGAACATTGTCAGTTGCATGCGATCTCCATCGGAAAAGTTTGATGAGGACTTGGATGGGCTTGTTGAGAAGACCAAGGATGTGCCTCGAGTGATTTTTCACTGCACGTTGTCGCAGCAAAGGTTGGGATAGATGATCCCGCTGACTCGAGGTATTCCAATTAACACATTTCTCGAACTCAACCAGGGGTCCCAAAGCCGCGTTGGTACGTCGTGGCCTCAGCACATTCCAAGAAACGTACGAACGGATTACTAACTATGCAAAACCATACCAGACCTATGCAAAACGTCGTCAAGCTGAAAAGGTGGCCGCCACTGATCCCGATGCAGCACAACCAGAACAACCCCAGGACGAGCAAGAGATACTCGTGCTCCGGGGAGGCTTCGCCGAGTTTCAATCGGCTTTTAAGGTAGGGGATCAACGCTACTAGTTAACTATCGAAGAACCGTGCTAACTCGGTCCCTCGGGTTGGCCGACAGAACGATCCACTGCTGGTCGAGAAATGGCGGAAGGAAGTGTGGGGCTCTGGCTACTTTTGATTGTGATCCGTCTCAGATAGCCAGCATTATTAATGCGATGATACAGCTGTGTCTTGTATATTCGAGCACGTTGGGTCAACCGCCACGCATGGCCACACGCGGCGTTGCGATGACCCCAGAGCGGCATATCTAGAAACGATATATAAATTTAGTCCTCACCAGCCTTGCTGAGGCCTTGTTTCGACTCGGATGGCTGGTGGCTCGGCCTTATTGTGGGACCGCCTGGTGAACAGGCCCACAGGGGTCGGGACAAGTGGGAAAAGTACAATAGGCTCGCACATTAATATCTGCAAGCCCTCAGCTGCCCCTGTTAACCACACGACTGTCCAAACTCCAATACCCCAACCACATCTGACAGATAGCAATTAATTTGATCTAGATACGTGACTATGTCACCTGCACCACTGTTTAAATATATCACTGGAAAGGTATGTGAACTTCAAAGGTTGGAGCCACTACGCTTTCTCGGGGTTGGTGATTATGATTGCCATTAGGAACTTGCTGAGTTGATCAAGTCTGAAAAGAGCCCTCCCAAGGACTACGTCGTTATCGATGTCCGAGACGCCGATTTTGCTGTAGGATGATGACCCGATGAACTTATCGCAGATGGCTTTCTGACGCTTTTATATGAATAACAGGGCGGTAATATCGTCAACTGCCGGCCATCACCTTCTCAAGAGTTCGAAGATAATCTGGATAGTCTATTGGAAGACACGAGGGAGGTGCCAATGGTCATTTTCCACTGTGCATTATCTCAACAAAGGTGCGGACCAACTCTTCGGCCTCCAAGTGCACACTTCTGAAGCGTCATTCTCGTTATAACTTAGGGGCCCTTGGGCAGCGTTGGTGCATCTCAACCATGGTCTCAACACGGAAATCAACCAGAACGGCTGTTACTGATGCGTGCAAAACCTTGCAGCGATATGCGAGACGCCGCAAAGGCGAAAGAGAAGCAGCAACAGACGCAGATGCACCTAAAGAAGGAGCACAAGAGGGCAAACAAGAGATATTCGTGCTTGAGGGAGGGTTTGCCGAATTTCAACGGGCGTTCAAAGTACGTGGGCGGGCCTAAACTATCGTTCATATTGTTCTGATCTATTCCGGCTTATCCGCTGTCTTGGCGTTAGGATGATCCGCAGCTGGTAGAGAAATGGGATAAAGAAGTTTGGGAGGAAGAGGACTGGGACACGGAAGAGGAAGATAGGGATGAGGAGGTCTGGACATTGGACGATTGACCATTGTCCTAACATCTCGCAAATGTCGGAATACCGGTTTAACATGCCACTTTGTTCTTCCCAAGCCCTACACGGGAACAATCACAGGTCTCAATTAGTTGTCCCGTTGCGGAGGATGACTACATGAGCGACGCAGACACTCACCCTAAGATTATTACAACGACTTGCCGCCGTTTGCAGCCTCCAACTCCCCTTGGCGCGCCAAAGCCCTCTCTTTCGCTTGCCTTGCATGACGATCTGGATATTGACGCTGCATAGTTTGCATCACCTCCAGCTCCTGGGCTCGCTCACGGCGACACACAGTCCTGTCCCAAACGATGACAGGTCAGCAATCTCCAGGAAAACTGGGCACCAAGCACGAGACCCCACGACCCACCAGGCAGTACATGAGATGAAAACAAATGCACCCATAGCCCAATTTGCGGCTGCTTTCGGACCTATTTCGTGCCAAACCAAATGCGTCAGCTAAGCTTCATGTGGTTCATATGAGGGGAACGCTTACCAGCGTTCAAGTACCGTAAAGCCCCGATACCGGCACCGCTCGCAATCCCGTACATGAGACTATTCCGGGCGCACGGAATCTCGGGTAACCTCTTGAAGTCATCTACAACAGAGACTTGCTTGGCAGGGTGAATGTACGGTTTGTGTTAGGATCAAGTATCATTTCGGATTTGGGGTATCATCTACCTTGAGTGCCTTTGAATAATCTTGAAGTGAAGGATTACTGGTCGTCGAGCTTGTTGGCTTCTCAGAGGTATCTCCTGTCGTTTTCGCAAGGTTGTCGAGCAAAGAGTCCGAAGACGAAGGATTTGACGAGGAGGACATGGTGAGAATGCCAAAAGTTGCGAAATGCGGCCTTTGGACCCTGATACCACCGTCAACAACGGCGTACCACAACAAAGCACATTTGGCGAAAAAAAGCAAGAACGTCTATCTCTGGATCAAAATAAATCTACAAGCGGGGTGACGAGATACAAAATACATCGGTGAGGGAGGGGCAAAGAGAATACCAAAAAGAAATCGTTCAAACGGTAACCCAGCAACATTCACAAGTTATAAACCCCCTTATCGACATATTCAACCTCCCACTTGCCTCCAACATCGGAGCTAGCCTCGACAGTGCCTTCGTCAGCATTTTGAATTTGAACGTCTCCATCCTCGTCGCCGCTTGAAACGGTGGTGAACCTTGAACCCGTTGGCTGGGGAGCAGTCGAGACGCTCTCCTTCCACGTCCAAATCGTTCGCCGTCGAACCACGGCATCCTGTAAAGGGGAAGGGAGAGAGAGGTAGACAAATTAGCATGCAGTACCCGGAATCTCGAACCGCTTCCTTCGGACTCCAAATATTAAAAAAAAAACCAAGACCAAAACCCAACACCGAAAATTCGAACGCAGAGCAAAAAGCAAAACCCCAAGAAACTTGTGTGTACTCACCATATCGAAAACGACACTCTTCAACCCAGGTGCGAATCCACCCAACTTCCACTTGTCCAAAATCTCGAGTTCTCTGCCCTTGAGCGACCTTTGACCTTTATCCAGAATCTCAATGACTTTGGGGTCTTTGAAATCTCGTCTTGCCGATGGAGCGCGAGCATCGTGGGGGTCGCCTGCTCCTCCGGCGTCCATCATCATCTCGCCAGTGTCCGGGTTCCAGGCTGTGACGAACGTGGTCTGGAAGTTTACAGGAGGCGCAGGGACGGGGGGAGGTGGTGGAGGTGGAGTCGCAGCATCTCCAGCAGGATGTGGTCCAGCCAAGGGCTCCAGATCCGGAAGTTCTGCATCTGGATCGAACTCTGCTGGAGTGGTGGCCGCAGCAAGACCCGGTAGCGCATTCGCATTCGCAGTCGGAGCGGGGTTCGCGTTCGCATTTGCTGCTGCGGGAGCCGGATTTGGTACGCCTCCTGGACCGCCTACATGTAGGCCGTTGATGCCGCCAAACTGAGCCTGAATGTGATTCTGAAGCTGCTGCATTATCATATTGGTAGCTTGATTGAGCACTTGATTCAAGTTGAAAACTATTTTTGCAAGAAAACCCCGGTTAGTCACTACCTCTGAGAGAGGGAATCTGATCGAAAATTACACTTACGTGGAGGTGGGGGTAGTGGTCCCGCGTTTGCAGCACCAGGCTGGGCGGCAGGATCATCATTTTCTTCCTGAGGTTCAGGTTGTTCACCAGCGAGGTCCGCATCGTTCTCGTCTCCATTTTCACCTTCATCACCCGCCATTGGACCAGCGGTGACGACGAAAAAGTCTGCAACGACTTCACCATCCGCACCGTCATCCATCAACTCGTCGAAATTCGCAACGTCCGGGCCTGGAGCTTGGTCCTGCGCAGGGGCCGGTGGTTCCGGCGGCGCTCCGGGGGCAGCCGCGTTCCCATTGCCGTTCGGGTTCGGGGGGTTCGCAGCATTGTCGTTTTGGTTGACAGGAGGCTGCTGACCCAATCCAAACAGATTTTGGAAGAACCCAGGAAGCGCACCTGCACCGGGACCTGCTGCAGGAGGCGGAGGGAGGTTGCCACCGTTTCCAGCAGCAGGCTGCTGGCCTGCGTGTATAGGAGGCAGTATGCCACCGCCGAACAAGCCCCCACCGCCCAGTGGGATGGCGAAAAATCCACCAACCGCGCCTCCTCCTCCTCCTCCTCCTCCAGCGCCATGTCCACCTGCTTCATCTCCGTTGTTGTCGTCGTTTCCGTTTGGATTGGCAAAGTTGGGAGGTAAAGGAGGACCGAACACGACTGGGGGTGCGGCTGGTGCTGGACCAGCGAAAATCTGGCCGTTGATATTTGCATGAATGGTGATAGGTGCTCCGGCGAATGGGTCGATCATTTCGTTCATAATCCCGGCCTCTCGAAGGTGGTAATAAGGTGGCGGAGCGGGGAGTTGGAGCGTTTTGAGGTGCTGGAAGTCAGCTAAAGGGGCGGTGAAAGCTTCAGATTCGTAGACATCGTAGACGTTCTGTTTCCAAAAAAAAAAAAAGGGTTAAATGTTATCAATCATACATGAAGGGAGAATGCGGCAATTTTACTGACCTCGCTGGGAAGGATGAATGCGCGGCGTAAGGTGAGATGCTCGAGGTGCGGTAAACCAACAGCGAGAGGCTTCAAAAGGAGATCGGCCGTGGCTGGCATTTGAGGAACGACGATATCAAGCGACTTGACTGGTATCGTCGATTGTGCCAAAGCCGGTATAGCATTGACGATTCCCTCTATTATGCGGGTAGGGCCTTGCCTGGTGGACGACTTGAGAACGACCCTCTTGACTGGTCTCCCTGGCACAATTAAGCTAGCCACTTCCGGGGTAACGACCAAGCCCCTAAGCTTTGGCAAAGCGCCCTGTGGGAGGGGCAAGCGGCCTGGTTGATGGGAGAACTGAGGCGCTAGGAGGTCGGTAATGCTTGGCTGGGACTGGAGGAAGCGCGTCATGTGTGGCGACAGGTTGAGGTCGACGATAAAACGACGAAGCTTGAACGGCGCTTGGGTTGGTAACCACATGGGAGCGAAGGGGAGTTCCTCTCGTCCATAAGGCCTGCCCAAGCTGAGAGAATATTCTTGGAGGGAGACCAGCTTATTGAGGGTCCGACTGACGAGGACGGCAAATGAGCGTAGAACTTTGCCGGTGTACTTTGCCGCTCGAGCATTCCTCATACGCAGAGCTTGCTCTCCTCCTTGGACAGCGCCATTCACAGCGCCATTCATGCTGAGAAACTCGAAAAGACTGAAATCTGGGAGGGTCGAGTCGAGCGAGATTGAGATGTGAAGTTGACGGATGGTGCGAGGGATGTTGGGACGAGCGTTGATGGTCTGGAAGCACCGCACGACTTGGTTGAGCGTCCTGAGGCATATATGAGAGTAGAGAAGACGTTCTGTTTCTATCCTGAATGTTGGGGAGACGAGCAGCAGTGGGAGGATGGCCTTGCGCTTTGAGCTTGAATGGTAAACAAGCTGGATGATGCGCCCAATAATCTCGACGGGGAGCTGCGTAGGCATCGTTGGCAGAGCGAACGTGTATCGATGGTGGTAGGAGGAGATAAGAGAGAAGTGAGAGATGGGGAAGTGGGTGGGAGTTTGGTGGTAGTTGGAAAGATAAAACGAAACCCGATGCCTCAGCCCCAGTCTGGAATGGGAGGAGGACCCCGATCCGCGGCAAGTGAGCGCTTACTTATGAGGGAGAAGACCCTCCACCTTCTCGCACCTTCCACCACCCATTACTCACTCCTCGTCATGACCCGCAGCGACTACGACATACTGGACGTAGTCGACGACAGTCTAGGTTACAATTTGGAGTCACAACGACGTCGGCTAGAGCCGGTCGCTTTGTCCTTCGGACAAAACGTTCGACGATGGAATGTCTCTGCGGTCCCATGTGATTTTACTCGTTCGGGTCTTCAGCGCTTCGACTCTTGCCAGGCTGGGCAATAGAGGACGCGGGTTTGGAGGACCACCGCGCCGGGTGAAAGCCAGTCAAGGGACCCAGGACCCTCGTTCTTCACATCTACCTCAATGTCCTCTTCGGAGTGACATACATTAAATTTGGAACAATACAGAGAAGATTAGCATGGCCCCTGCACAAGGATGACACGCTGAATTAGAGTGGACGACCTCCGGGTCGCAATATTTTTGTTACTTTTTTCTTCACGCATGGGCTGTCGCTTCCTGTGCGGTCAACGGTTACGCATGCCCGTGGCCACCCTTAGGCATCGTTGTCTTATGTCATGGAATAAATCATACACCGTAAATACGATTCCATAATCTGCAGCCATTCACGGCGTCAGGCGATACCCACAGACTAGGCAATGGGATTCCTCGCTTCTACTTCTAGACGAGGTCGCCGACCGGAGCAGCGGCCGCTTCAGCCCAAGCAGAGAGGGTGAGGTCGACAGAGGCGATCCTGCTGCATTCCTGGTCTTTGAATGGCGCAGCATTGGTGATTCCTTTCCACATCTCTGGATGCCAAAGCGGTGCCACCCGCTCTCTTCACCTTGGCGACATCTGGAGGAGCATGCGAGCTGTGCACATCAAAGCTATGGCGAGGCCGCCTCGGAAATTCATCCAGGATGTCCTCGAGCCAGTGCGACATGGTTCGTGACGTCGCTTTCCCCTGTTTAAAACATCGAATCGTGACAACCTAGGACACGAAGCAAAGCGTGGTTGTATAACTTAATCAAGCTCCTGATTGGTTATTCGTCGCGCCGGCGAAGTGAGACGCTTGGCTCAGGGAATTAAGGCCAAAGTCCATAGGGCGATAAGAGAACTTATCTCCTAAACTTAAAACGAGCTTTTTCACGGGCAACAATGATCATAATCGGAAGATGCGTGACTAAAAATCAAGTGATAGTATATAATATAAGATGCCTGACGAGAATAGATTAAGAAGACGGCAATGCGTTAGAGTCCCTTGCTCTGGCGGAGGCTTCTCGGAATTCCTGTCAAGTCGTGAATTCAGTCTAGGTAAATAAAAAGCTGTCAGGCTGACCTACGTCGTTTCTTCCGCAGGGAACCAGGTAATACGAGGCGGACCCCACCTGAACGGGCTGTCCACAAGACCTTCTTGCGTTGCAGTGTTTTCGAAGTCCATGGCTCCTGCGTTTGTGCTGTTCGATGTATGTTCGCGGCCCAAATTGAGGGCCTCATATAAGCAACACGTGGCGGTTTAAGACCCTTTCCGGGACCTCTTAACACTCCCATAAAGCTCCGTCTCTGCCTACAAGCGGGTCAGGTAGATTATACGGATTAGGAAGGGGGAACCGTGGGACTGACGCCTTGTCCTCGCACTCAGGATCATATATATTGAAATGATCAGACTCCAGCGACATTTGGCGAGCGCTCGAGCTGTAACAGATCCATAAACACACCTCATGAAATACCTAACGAAAAATACATCGCCTAGGCACGCAGCACGTTCTGTCGAGGTAAGGTGCAAAGAGATAGAGTGAGTGCAGTGATGATTCCGCAAGGTGCTAAAAATGCCGCCCACTTTAGACACAACCCAAAAAAAAGACCCTAGGGAGGCGGATGTCTGAGGACTAGGCGTTCAACCCCCTGATAATCTATTCCAAAGACCCCCATGAGCGTATTTCCACCTGTAGAATATTCGGCTTCGGACGTGTTGAATACGTAAGTCACTGAGGTGCGTACCGAAAAACACGTTTCTTTGGCGAGATTACAACGGAACTCATCTACCACTGCCTGACTTGACACTCGAGCTCTTGAGTGCATTATTCACGACCCATCCCCTGACACCCTTCAAAGCTGAGGTCTATCCAGAAAGGTATGAATGATAGAGAGTCATTCCTAGACGAGCGCCTGAGTTGGTTTTTCATATTGACCCGTTCCCATGTCGCATGCTCATACTCAACCACAGCCAAGTCATACAAGAAAACTAGAACATACCTCGGCTCAGATTCGAAAGTGGCTTCAATGGACACAGGGTCGCTTCTTCAACCAGGTCTAGAGTGTTCCGAGACAGCCGAGGAACTCGTAGGGACCTTAGAAGTTCCTGAGCGGCCCTTGATGTCTGCTGGTTATGCCGATATCTATTGCGGTTTCTGGACAAACCCGCAGGGCGAGCGGATTATAGTGGCTATCAAGGAGCTCAGGACTCTCACCCCGAAGGACAGACGGACACAGGAGGAAGCACTGAAGACGAAAGCAGAGACGGTCGGTGCTCTGGGTTATCCTTATTGAAGGTCTATATATTAATGCTGCCGATATAAAGCGCCTTAAACGAGAGATTTTCGTTTGGAGCCAGATAAAACATCCGAACCTTCATCCTTTCCTTGGATACTGTTCGGAACCCAAGCCACGGCTCATCAGTCCTTGGTGCCGTCATGGAAATTTGAATGACTACCTGCACGAGCATCCTGGTCTCACCCGATGTGATAAGCTTCGATTAGTGCGTTTCCCCCGACACATTGCTCTCCCTCGGTACAACCTCGCTCATCATATCTGCAAGATCTTTCAAACAGCATGCGGGCTCGAGCATCTCCATTCACGGGGTCCTCCGATCTGCCACGCTGACATCAAACCAGAAAACATTCTTATCAACGATTATCATAGGGCCACGCTTTCCGATTTCGGTCTCAGTCGAGTTGTGCAGGACCTCGAGGCTCGGAGCGGATTCACAACCAGCGAAACAATAAAGGGTACTTTGAGGTATATGGCCAACGAACTTTCCGCCGGGGAGAAACCGAATCTGGCGTCCGACGTTTATGCTTTTGGTGGTCTCATCTTAACTGTGAGTACGTGCGAGTGAGGAATCAAGGATAATTACTGAGTCGCTCAAGGTCATGAGCGGAAAACCTCCATTTGACGGTCTTCTCCATCAGGTCATTCTCCGCCGTGTGATCCAAGACCGACCACCGATTCAAGAGGATCACCCAAAGCTACCACCTGACGATCCTCTTTGGAGACTAATGCACCGTTGCTGGAATTATGATCCCCTTGCGCGACCTACAATGGGGGATGTTCTGCTGGAGGTAGGCCTTCGTCACAATCCATTCCGACCCATATAGTGAAACATATATTGGGCTTATCTAGCTTTCGGCACAAGTTAATCATGAAGAATATAATTTAAGGTCAAGGCTTGATCTTGCATCTGTCACTGACGACGGTGCTAACGAATACCGCGATACGGGCCTCGATGTAAGCCTCCGTATCTCATTGTGCCCTGCAACTCTGGACTCCGTCTGACACCGGCCATCTAGATCCTAGGTGCCCCGAAACATAGAGGGGACTTGCCTTCAATCAATGCTGACCCCGTTCCCGCAGGATACCCGTTGTCAAAAGGCCGATATCGCAGCCGGTCGATCTCAACGACCCTAGCTATAGCAGCCGCTGTATCCGCTCCGGCGCTGATGTCTGCTCACTCGTCCTTTCTAACTCTCTTCTCGTCTATGCCTACCCGGAGTGGAGGTGGAGCTTTGGGCGGAAATGCCGACGCTTACAGTATCGTGTGGAGGACGGAGATTCCGATGGAGAGAGAGCCCGCGGCGTTAGCTGTGACGATGAATATTCATGGCGATGTTCGTTCCTTGTCGTCCGGATGGTGAGTGGGTTGAGCAGGCCTTTGTGTTTCCCCTTGGGTCTCGGCTTCCATCCTAGGGAACGGCATTAGCTGACGATCCGATGTCCGATGTTCCTCCTCCCTTTCCCGGCACTTTGGCTATTTGACAGGACCCCAGAAGAGATTGCCGCGCGCCGGCGCCTGGTCCAATTCTGGCGCGTAATGGACGGTGCAACGGTCAACGTCCACTTTTGCGTTATCCGCCCTGAAGAGTACGACGACAACAGCCGCATCGTCGTGTCGTGCATCTACCGCGAAGACGCTGAAAAGTGTTACATCACGTCCTTTGACCTGATTCGATTATTAGAAGGTATAATCGGTTCAGTTTGCAATATCGACGAAAAGAATCGAATTAGGCGGAACGTCCATCACATCGAACACGATACGATATCGAAAAGCAAGCCGTATCATGAAGAGTTCTTCGATTTGATCATGAGTTTCCCTGCTCCGATGCCTAGAAGGAACGTTAGGGATATGAAGGCGTTCAGATGGGAGTTCTTACCCGATGCGCTGCACGCTATCATGGATAAGATGGTGAGTGCCGTGGCGGGGAACTGTTTTTGGTAACAAATCGGCTGACCCCGTGCGCTCTGCTTCGCTATCTGAAAGGCTCTGGATTACAATCCGAATGCAATTAGCGAGGTGCTCGAACCAATTATCCCGGAAGCGGACGAAGCAATGGACACATCGATGCCCACGTTCTCGTCTACCCTCCACGCGGAACCCGAACGAAGGAACTCGTCGCTCTACCTTGGCGATGGCGGGGGGTTCTCGTTCCGCCGACCATCGGCGACGCAATCGGCCTTATCCTTCCACACCGACTCGAGCGTTGCGAGCTTCCACACGTGTCATCAGTCTCCCTGGGCGAGTCTAGCTGACTTCCAGCTTGGCGGGTCTACCACGTCGGGTCAACCTCAATCGACCAACGTCATCATTTCAGCGTTCCACCATCACCATATTGGCGGTCCGTTCGGCGCCGGAGGAGGGAACATCCACCAATCGCCCAACGTCAGCATCGCGTCCTTCCACCAACCTGCTCACCACCAATCTCCAAGCGGGAGCGTGTCGAGTCTCCAAGCTCAGCTGGCCAATGCAGCGTTTGGGACCTCCCCTAACAGTTAGGTGGTTTACATCCCACTTCGTCTGCTATCAACGGCCGACTGATACACCGATGGACCCCGGCTAGGGTGCTAGAGGTGGCGGGCTCGGACAACGCTTAACTGGTCAGCGTAACACCCCGACGGGATCGTTCTCGAACTTGAATGGGGGTGCTGGGCTTTGGTCAACTTCGCAGCAGCATCAGCAGGATGTGAACCGGCTTGCGGCGGCCGTGGGTTCGAATCCCTTGCACAATTTCTACAGTATGAGTTGTGGGAGATGAGTGAGGTGGAAGGAGACATTTTCGATAAGACCGGGCGCGTGGTACTTGTGCAAATACTTGTCCCGCACACCCCGGCATTTGCTTCATTCCTTTTCTCTTTCGGGGTTTACGGGTTTTACATGAACGGATGAGTTATTAAAATCTTATACATACTCTTATTATGTTGGACTCTCCCCCCACATGCACTGTCATCTCACTCTCGCTGTTCTTTTTGTTGTTTCCCCTTCCCCCCCCCCCCTTTTTTTTTTCATCTGCCTGCTGCGGAGATTTCTTCGTAATACTAATCGGCTCTGCATGTATTTTACGGTGTAAATATGTAATACTGCCATCCAAAACGCCAGCTGCAGTGCTCTTTTAGGCGAGGGTGGGTGATTAACCAGTGCAAAGCTGTGAGTACTTCAGTTTCACGACTCAGTTCGTTCTCGGTGCTCGCCGGTCTTTCCCCACCCCCTCGTATATGGTCCTAATCTAGGAAAGAATCGAGGTAATGTAAGCGTTTTCGTGATTTATGATTCGGGTTTAGCACTGAAACGCTGCTTTGCCCGTTCCGAAACTCACTGGCGAGGATGTGCGCTTCGAGCACTTGACCCGCTCCCTACTAAGAGTACTCGAGGCGCTACGCTTCTCAGCAGCTCAGTCAACTTAGCAGCGCCTAGAAAGCATTTCGACTAAGGATATATTTATCAAGGAAGGGGATAGGATACCATACCGTTTGTGGTACAACGATGATAACAGCGTTAGCAAGAACATCGAGCATGTCTGTATATAAGTTGAGCACCTGGTTCGAACCCTTTGCTCATGGTCCTTAAACGATTATACCTTGTCCTGGATTTCCTTCCATTCCATACCCGCTTCGCGATGCCGCTCCTTTAATCGCTCGAATTCTTCTAGCTGCTCCTGTTGAGCCCCTTCAAGCATCCCCTGATTTAAACATGCGTTGAAACGATCACGTTCAGTCTTTAACATATTCCGCATTTGTGGGTTGCGGAGCAGCTGGCCAACGTTTCGATTTGCACCGGCCCGGGATCCACACGTCTCTTCGAGAAAGGTCTCCCGAGCGTCTGTCCAGGTTGCGCGGTCCAGGGGCGGGGTTGGCAAAGAGACGGGTACCTGCGAGATGCCGAACCCCAGTCTTGATAAGTCACCGTTACAACCTGCCTTCAAGATTCTTCCAGCCTTCCGGAGGAATTCCGAACTGATAAGAAGCTCCAAATTTCCGCTTATGCAGAGGGAGCGATGCCACAAAAAAGGACGTTAGAAAGCCGCCAAATTCATGAGAAACCACCGCGCGGGACGAAACAATCCCAGGGATTTGCCGGGTTACTCTCCAAGCTACTGTGTCAATGTCCTCTTCGGAGTGACATACATTAAATTTGGAACAATACAGAGAAGATTAGCATGGCCCCTGCACAAGGATGACACGCTGAATTAGAGTGGACGACCTCCGGGTCGCAATATTTTTTTTTTGTTACTTTTACCTTCATGGACTGTCGATCTTCGTGCTGGCACCGGTCAACAGCTACCCATGCCCGTGGCTACTTGTAGACATCGTTGTCTGATAATTATGTCATGGAATTAAGAAATAAATGATACGTCGTAAATATGATTTTATAATCTGCTGGCGCAGCATTGGTGATTCTTTTCCGCATCTCTGGATGCCAAAGCGAACCCACCCGCTCTCTTCACTTTGGCGACATCTGGAGAAGCATGCAAGCTGTGTACATCAAAGCTCTGGCGAGATTTACTCCGTCTGAGATAGCGGAACGTCGATTCCTGCTCATAGGTCCCCTAACTCCATTTCCTTCCTCTTCTCGAACCTCGCGCTAGACCTGACGGTCCAAAGGTTGACCGCGTACTCTATCTTTTCCTGCTTCTCATCCTGTCAGTATGCTTGCGATGTCGCCTCGGAAATCCATCCAGGATGTCTTCGAGCCAGTGCGACATGGTTCGTGACGTCGCTTTCCCCCGTATAAAACATCGAATCGTGACAACCTAGGACACGAAGCAAAGCGTAATTATATAACTTAGTCAAGCTCCTGATTGGTTATTCGTCGCGCCGACAGAGGGAGACGCTTGGCTTAGGGAATTAAGGCCAAGTCCATTGCGGGAATGCTTATGATAGGACAATAAGAGAAATACTTAATACGAGCTTTTTCACGGGCAGCAATGATCATAATCGGAAGATGCGTGACTAAAATAAAGTGATAGTATATAGTAGACGATGCCTGGCGAGAGTAGATTCCGAAGACGGCAATGTGTTAGAGTCCCTTGCTCTGGCGGAGGCCTCTCGGAATTCCTGTCAAGTCGTCAAGTCAGTCTAGGTAAATGAAAGGCTGTCAGGCTGACCTATGTCGTTTCTTCCACAGGGAACCAGGTAATAAGAGGCGGACAACATCGCCCGGACATCGTCCGATTTCGGATAGTTGACGAGCTGGGCCACCTTCCGACTGAAGTCGCCATCTGCCTTCGCCATCGCGACGGCGAAGAAGGAGGGAGGCAAGAAGCAAGTAGCACGAAAGTCCAGTGCCACTACTTTACCGTCTAGACCCTTCTTGAAATTTCCGGGATGTATATCGCAAGGGCAAAGGCGTAGACCATCGTGCGCATCGGCCACTAATTTAACCCGCCTACTGTCACCCTTAAGTTTGAGGATCTACCATGGCCGTAAGTCATTTAGGCATACTGGAAATTAAGGCTCACTTACGCCGTTTATATGTTGCTGCAGCTCTTCGACCGTCTCGTACGTGAAAGGAGATGTCCGCTCGTCGACGAAGAACCAGTGTACAACGGGACCTCCACCGACCGGTCCGGGCGCAGAGCTTGGACCTCTGACGCTAATAAGCGTCTGAACAGCCTGCGCCACCAGCTTGACGTCCCTGTTGGTGCAGTCTGGAGCGTCAATGTACTCCATGACTATGTATCCGATGGGCCAATCGGGGTAGGCCATCGAGAAAGCGTCGTAGACCCGAGGGACCCGCACGTCGGCCTCTGGTTTGGCGTTGAACTCCTTTGCAACCCAGTCCTGCGTCAACGCCTCGGCCATTCTGACGTTCGGGCCGTACTTGACCCAGGCGACGATGGGCTCGCCAGGCTGGTTGGGGAAGGGGATTCCGGTGCGGTCGTACCCGGCCGCTTCGCACATGGCCACGATGTGCTCGCGAGACGGTAGGTTGTCATTAGCGAGAAAGCCGAAGTCAGATGGCGACATGGTGACTAGCAGAGGGTATCAGTCATGAGGGGGTTCGTACGGGGAGGCGTGAAGCGAAGCGACGTACATTGAACGACAAGACAAGGATTTGGTGCGATGGGGCTGGAAGCGGGAAGGATGCAAGAGCAAGGGAATCTGGTCGTTCGGACGTCTTCTAGTCGTTCCCCGACTCTACATAGTCGGAGGCTCTTGTCGAGGTATGTTTTAACTTTTACTGTACATCAATTCTCACCCCGTGTTTGTATTGGTCAGCATTCTCGTCCCGAAGGTACTCCGAGCCCCTCGAGATCTCTTCACTTGTAAAAGTAGTCTTAGTTCCAATTTGGGCCTCGAGACAATATTGTACCCCCATGAGAATTGCGCTGTAGTTTATAGCCCCAGTTTACCGACATCATCTCGAAATACACGTCTGCTTTTAATTCGTTAACGCAGTTCACGCGCCACGACCCCACCTGAACGGGCTGTCCGCATGACCTTCTTGCCCTGCAATGTTTTCAAGTCTATGGCTCGTGTCTTTGTGTTGTTCAATGTATGGTCGCGGTCTCCGACGGCACAACCGCATTCGGGGCACCTCGATTCAACCATCGCGCCACTGCGCTGAGAGCGAGAGATAAGTCAGGATCAGGGTAAGACAAGCAGCTAAACGAAGGAGGTACCTCAGTTATAACAGTTTTTTTTTATTACCTCCCCTCTTCACGCATGGACTGCCGATGCTGGCACCGGTCAACGGATGCGCTTGCCTACGACTACCCGTAGACGTCGTTGTCTTATGTCATGGATTCAATAAATCGATGATACATCGTTGAATTATGTGCCGAGTCTACATCTTTACTAAATCAACAGATATCCTCTCTGTTCCTTCCAACATCGCGTTAACGGTAACTTTCGCAAGCATTCCGGGATTGTTAAACTTGGTTGCTGACGACGGGTTTACGAACACCGTTCCATCCACAATCTGCCCCACCAACAAGCTTGCGTTAGTAACTAGGACAAAATGGACAGTGGTTCAGCAACGCACCTTCGAGAACTCCTTCAAACGACTCGGCAAGAAAATTACGTCCGGTATAGAGTCATTTGGTATGCTCAAAAGGTGAGAGTGCGAGACATCCAGGTTTACATCTTGGGAACTATCCAACGGTACCGGGTAGACGGGATAGAAACTAGAGAGCATGTCGACTTCAGTCCGCGAGTGCTTCCGCGAAGAAGTTCCTACACCTCTCACCTCCTTTGATCAAGAATATGTCGACAGAGTCCTGCCATAGGATCCTGCTGCACCTCTCCCGGCAACGTCTTGAACACTTCCTGCCGTCTGAGGTGGAACAAGACGTCGACAGAGGTCGCGCCGAAAGTCAGGCCGTGGATCGAGAAGATACCAGGATTCGAGACGAATGACCACGGTGGAGTTCCTTGTTGTGGCTGTCAAATACAATATCCAGGATTTAAGTTCCCATCGAGAGAAGTGCGAGAAAAATCGCTTGGGCTTGACGCACCTTCCAACTCCTAAAATTCTCCGGTCCCATCACTGGAGACTGCGGGTACACGTTATGGAACGACACGAGATCTCGTACGCTCGGCATGAATGCTACGCTAAGATCTGGCTGTTGGGTTGTGATGTAATTTCGGAGCGGCACGGCGATCTTGCGTAGGAACAGGTCGTCAACGGCCATCTCGAGGTCAGCTTTTTGTATGATCGGATGATTAGAGTCAACGAAAGGGCCCATCTATCGTGACAAGTTTCAAAGGTCAGCAAGAACGAGCGCCCCGCGTTTACGTGTTCAAACGCACCAAGACCAACGCCTGGGGCTTTATCTGCGCAACAGCTTTCATCAAGGCCGCAACAGGTTGATACTCTAAATCCGAGTCGTAGGTGTACGGTCCACATACGACGACTGTCGTGAATGACAGCGGAGGGGGTACTTTCGGTTTGAGCGGCTTCAAAGGGGGGAGCTATTCGCCCCAAAATGCGATAAAATGAGAAATTCGGCCTCATAATCAGGGTAGTAAACGTTGATATAGACTTACAGGTAGAACCTCCTTCACCATGAAAAATGCACCTTCCTGTCCATGTGCTGTAATGCCTTTGAAAGCGGCAATCGCACCAGGGAACAGCCCTATCCCTGCTCTAGCCGCGATACTCGATCCTTGCGGAGGAGCGTGAAATTGGAATCCGGTTGGAGCGAAACGAATGGGAAGGCGTTTTCCATCTCCTACGACTTTTGAAGGTTCCAGGAGGAGAGATGATTCGGTGAGCTTCGACTCTGAATCGTCGCATATTCGCCCGACGATGTATACGTCGTCCTGTTTGAGATCGGTAAGGCGGCTTCGGTCAGCATTGGTGCCTCGAGTCAGGAGAGAGGCCTTACCTCTGTCGCCACGTTAGGGTCTGCGAGTTCGTCAAGCCCGTAGTATTCTTTGACGTAAGACCCGAACTCGTCTATCCTCCTGTTCAAAGCTAAGAGGATAGTATCGTTAGTAAAGAGCCGATCAGACTAGTCCAAGGGATGGGGCGACATACTTTCTCCCTTCTGCAACAGCTTGTCCTGCAAATACCGATCTGACAGAAGCCAACGATGAGATTTCACGGGCAGCGCTGAAAGCTTTCCCCCAACTACGCACATGTAAACCCATTCGTCCTTTCCAGCGGCACGACCCGGTTCCTTGTGGTCGAAGCTCCGGCAGTAAGTCCAGCTCTCTGCGTGCTTGGCGAATCCTCCATCTTCACAGCAACCTCCCGTCGAGGCGTCGACCCGCTCGCACCTGCCAACATCCTCGAAGCCAACGCGGACTTGGCAGTCAAAGCCTTTGCGGGTGTTCCTATCCCCGCTCCATCTGTAGCGCGCTTCTTGTGCACAGTGCTGTCTCGTTGAAGGTTTCGTTGCAAGTGGTCTCGGAAGGGTTGCAGCCTGGCTTCCGTTAAGCGTTTGTCCAGTCCTCCCAAGCCGAACGAGTAAGCTTCCCATTGGAAGAAAAGCTCATCCCCAGCGAAGTTGAATGTTTTGCATAGAGATAAGCCTGTGTTGGGGGAGGATCGAGGTTTAGTGACTATCTAGGACTGGTGGGGACACGGTGGAGACGCACACCCGTTCATAACTGCGGGTGGGTCAACAGCAGCTTGGAAGTGTTCTATGAGAAGTTTCTTCGTTTCTTCTTCAGACATTTGATGACTTGAAGTAGCGGTTATAGCAGGAAAGTGGTGTAAGGTCCAGGGGGGGTATCGTCGGTCCAAATCGCAAGACGCGCGACGCGCCTAGGCTGCTCAGACGCGTCAACAGGAGCAATTACACGGTACCTCTTCTCCCTTGCTGATTTTAGTCTCTGGAAGGTCGTACAAGCATTTCATGACTACGGTTTACTTATAGCTACTGCTCTCAGCCACACTGCGCATCTCTCTAACGTCTGCCTCTATATCTGCTAACCCCTCCATCAGTCCTCCAATGAAATGGCCAAGCCGAGCTGCTGGAGGGCAGTTGACAGCCTTTCTTCAAGACTTCTTAGAGATGCAATGGCTTGCTCACGGCGCCGCGCTTTCGCGGTAGCTGAATCCTTCGTCCCTACCGCGGCGAAAGCCGCCAGCATCTCCTCCATACTGTCCCCACCTCCAGATGTATCCCCATCCATATCAACCTCCGTCGAATTGCTTTTCTGTTGTTGATTTTCGGCCTCGGCCTGCTCGTGCTCGAGGTTATGTTGCTCCGCCAACAAGTCTGGCGGCATAAGGTCACCGATCTCCAGACCCGCTAGACCTGCCACGATGGCTCGAACTTCAGCTTCTACGGAAGGCTGACCACTTTGCGGTGCGGAAATCGAAGCCGCTCCTGGTAGTCCCGTTGTCACAAAGGCCTGCAACCCCGCTGCTATGCCTCGCAATGTACCGACACGTTGACCAAGAGGCACGCCATCCGAGGCAAACCCATCGTCAAATCCTTCTTGTAAAGCGCCTTCCTTTCCCGCTGTTATGCCCTCCCGGTAACCGTCCTATTTTCCGAGGTACATTGGCACCATGACGAGTCAAGCCCACAACCAAACTACTCACATTCATGAATCCCTCCTGCAAACGATTCCATTCCCGATCAGCTAGTTTGGCTTGGGTGGTATGTTCATCTTCGTCATCCCAGATATCCATTGATTGATTGAAGCAAGAATACTATCGAGGCCGGAGTTGAGAGGGTAACACGAGTCAAATAGACAGCGAGAGCAGCGGTATAACCATAGGTTTATTAAGCAATGTTCGTCCTTCATCTAGTTATACAAACTGTCCTGCTCACAGAGCGGATAGATACCGACGAATGCGAGCCTTGGAGATGGACGAGAGTACGATTTAGGCTTCGATTTTGACCCAATCCTGGCGTGGTCTATATTCCACCGGGAAGGGCTTCGAATCAGCCAAGGTATTGACTTGACACTCCGCTACGATATTTGTGTGAGCGAGGATGTAATTGATTTAGTTTGCGGTTGGGGGTCTCGGTGCGGCTGGAAAGGAAATTTGCTTGCAGTTGACTGGAAATCAGGCACGACCTCCTGAACGAAGTCACACGCAACGCCACTAGAAGCGTCCTTTCACCATGTCTCGACCCACCCAGTCCGCCTCCTCCAACGATGATGAGGGCTCTTCCTTCTTCGAAAAAGAACGAGATCGATTAACTACTCAGATTGCTGCTGTGCGTGATCCTTGCACGGCTTACCCTCAAGGAGTCACGACTTTAACACAAAGCTCGGTTGTTTTCCATAGGCTTTCGAAGACCTTCTCTCCCAAAGCAATGTTCTCAACCGTCAACTAGAGCAGGTAGCTGGAGTTGGACGCGACTTTGAAACTGTAGCGGCTCTGTGGGGTCGTTTCCAAGATCTCATGAGGGAGCAACAGGCAGAGGTGGATGTGGCTGCGACAGACCCACACGGCGTACCTGGAACTGGCACTGCACTTGCGGGCCGAGCTAGTGTATTGGACCGTAGAGAGGGAGAAAAGTAGTCTTCCATGATCTATCGTTTGTGGGCACGCTGGCGAGTGACTCTCGCGTAACGGTTCTGGGGTGGATCGACCATGCGCGAGGCTTCTAACCAGAGTTCACACTGGTCCTTCGACTTTATTGATGCAGTGGAACACCGGGCTCTAGTTCGGGGGGTGGGGGGTGAACTTGTCGGTCTTTGGCTTGCTGAGCAAGCGGTTGCTCTGCGTTCCCGTGTAATTCCTACTTGCGTTCTTCATTTCTTGTGTTGCACAGATACAACTATGATCCTCTACTGCAGCTTTCCGTAGCATCGCGAGTGGGAGGCCCCGAATCTTCATGTCACGGCATTTGGAGATGCCAGTTTGTTAGGATTTGTCGGCGGTGTACAAGTCAAGGCCGAGACCAGCCACTCACACCCGGAGCGACACAACCAGTACGATCCGTGTACCCAGGCGCCATACGATACTAAGGATGGACCCATTGTAAGTGTTAATATCCTGGTTAGTCCCAATGATTCAAGTCCTACTTCAGGCCCAGATTCCTGTCCACTGTGGAGGAATGTGATAACCTTCTGGCCAGCTATGAAGCAACTAGATTAGGCCAACACGACCCGCTAGTCATCCGACTGAAGAGAAGAAGGAATGCTCTGCTACCAGTTGCCCATCTTCCACGAGAACTCCGATCCCTAATCTTCGACTTCGTTCTCCCTCGCCAACGGGTTGGCCGAACCACCGGATCACCAGCATTTTCAAGATTCGAAGTATCAAAAAGCGCTCCTTTCTGCTACTACCTCCTATTATTCATACTTCGCCAGGTATCTCGGTCCTGGGACCTAGAGATTTGCGGCACACCCTCCCTCTGGACCGTCATTTCGACTCATTTTTCATGCCCATTCCAAGATCTAATCTGGAAAAGGTCCCGCAATATGCCGTTGGATGTAGAGGTTGCTAGAAAAGAGTTCTTCCCGGGCGATGCGCCACCCAACTGGACAGATGGGGAGACCGCCTTTCTGGAGCAAGTCATGCAACGGGACATTCGAGAGTTGGAAATGCATTCCCCGATATACGAAAACCCGACACGATACTTTATCGACATTCAATATCCAAAGCTAAAGGCGCTTTGCATTTCAGGCGGCCGCCCATTCGAATTCGCTTCGCCTCTCCTAGCCCCTCATCTAGCCGATCTTCACCTCTTCAACGGCACGCTCCCCTGGGACAGCTTGACCAACCTGCGGTCGCTTTCCTTACGCGGTAGTTACCGTCTTACACTGGCACCGCTGCTCCGAGTTCTTTCCACATCACCTCTCCTGGAACAATTGGAACTCGAGCGCTTTGTTCAACTCGCATCCAACGATCTTCTCGAGGAAGATGTTTCGTTCGACCTACTCCATATGCCCCGTCTAACCGAAGTTCGACTGTTGACCATACAATGCAAGATGGTGGTTGGCCTCCTCGATCGCCTAGATGCACCGGCGTGCGGTTCTGCCAGGATTGTGACGAAGGTTGACGGCCAATTCAACCTTTCAGTACTTTGTCAGCAAGCCGGGCGGCTATGTCGGTCTCTCGGTAGTTCGACACAGGGAACTAAACCTTTTTTTGGCTATGCCTTACAACTCCCTGAGAGTGCAAATGGGGGATGAAGTGATGCTCTCCCTTGTTAACCATGGATGGGAAGCACAAGAGCGGGAGATGGGGTTCTCACAGAGGTCACAGCTTATTCGCCTCTTCCTCAAAGAATGTGAAGGACCGAGGTTCAAGGATCCTATCCCTATAGCATGTCTACACTACGACTCGAAACATTCTGGCTTCGAAGGGATCAAGATCATAGGGGACTTCTGGCCAGAAACCAGTTTCCTCTCTGTGCGAACCGGTGCCGGTCCAGCTGAGGTGGTCAGGGCCCTTTCAGAAAACCGGGATACAGGGGATGGTGCTTCGAAATGGTGCCTTCCGAAGCTCATGGAGATCCGAGTCGGATTCACGATGATGAACAAATGCGCCGAAGCATTCGATGGTCTTGTTGATACTGCAATTGAGCGAATCCAGGCAGCCAGGGTATCGCCGTCTACCATTTCACCCATTACCAGGCTGACACTTTGTAATGGGACCGTTCGGAGCGAAAGTCTAACCAAGCTCGATGAAGTAGGCATCCGGTACCACTTAGATCGTGTGACAGTGCTGTAGCCCTTGAAGATTTCTAGTAACATCTGTATACATGCTGTAGCTAAATGGCCGTGTTCCTGGCCACAGCGTAGCGTGGACCAGGTCTCCTTGAAAAATACCATCTTGCGATGGCTCTATTCCCTCGTTCCCCAGTTCGCTTTCGACGCTTGTTTCCACGCCCCAAAATTCGCTCCTGCCCTCCGGTCCCCTTTCTTATCTATTGCAATTTTGCTGATTAACAAACTTTCTCCTGAACTGATCTCTTTTCTGGTCGATCAGGTTTCCAAATCCAAAGTGAAGAATCGCGTCTCGCTTTGGCCTTGCTTGCCCCGACATCTGTTTGTTTCCTACTCCCGCTTCTCCCCCTGAACTTCGAATCCACGACCTACCTCTCCTCCCCTGAGTTCACCTTCGGATTAAATTGATATGGCCTTCTCTATATTTATTTTCTTTTGATTTCCTCTGTTTATCTTCCACGCATGTTGTTTCATACATTTCCCCTCACTCCTCATCCTAAATCGCCCTGCCTGCAATATTTTTGTTTTCTCATAAGGAGCGCCGATGTTTCGGAGAGAATGTTTGACCTATGGAAATAGGTTCGCTTAAGAACTCTTACTTATGCGTGCCGCAGTCCTTCTCCATTCAGCTCTTGAAAGCCCGGCACGGCACGGCCAAATGCTTCTAATCCAACTCGGTATTCGTTTCAATCACTTGGGCGCTGTGGCCAGGACTGCCCGGAGGGCAATGCTTTGCCGGATCTCATGGCGCCACGTTTGTCTCTATTTTGCTATTGAGGTTCTGACCACACTAACCTCCGACAAATTTGGCGCAAAGAATCTATCGCGGCTACCAAGTACTGCACGGCCTTTCTTTTAAGGACTCGACAATGGACATACAGTAAGTGCTCTCAGTTCTTACTCGGGCCCATGGTACGGCTTCATAACATCCCGATCGTTCAGTCCAAGTAGTTTGTCCACGGTAAAGGACTGCGAGACCCTGCTCGCCAACCACCGAAGCGCTGGAATCGATCAACAAGACCCGTTAGTCATCCAGCTTAAGAGGACAAGGAATGCGCTGCTTCCTATTGCACGGCTTCCGCGGGAACTACGACACCGGATCCTCCAATTTGTTCTACCTCACCGCCGGCTGGGTGGACCCGACTTCCAATTTACCAGCGTTCAACCTCCGATTCGACCTGCCTTAGGCTACTACCTCGCGTTATTTACCATTCGTAAGGTATCACGCCTCTGGGACCAAGACATATGCGGTACCCCATCCTTCTGGACCGTCATGTCGCCTCTGTTTTCCGATAAACTCCGGGAGCTGGTTTGGCAGCGATCCTGTCACATGGCACTGGATGCAGAGGTCGTCAGAAAAGGGCACCCCTACAGTTTCTTTGAATCCCAACCCTGGACGGAAGGGGAGGTTGCTTATCTAGGCAAGATAATCCAACGGGGCATCCGCGACCTCCATTTGCAAGTCCCAAGAGGAGCAGATCCGTCACCGTATATCACCAACACCCAACACCCACGGCTAGCAACGCTCTACATCCATCAAGATCAGTCATCATTCGAGATCACCTCCCCTATCCATGCCCCTCAGCTTGTTGATCTTCACCTCGTAAATTGCGGCCTTCCTTTGGATGGCTTGACCAAGTTACGATCGCTTTCCCTTTACGGCACAGTCTGTCCCACCTTGACACAACTGTTCCAAACCCTTGCCGCATCTCCATTTTTAGAGGAATTGGAGCTAACGGCGCTACGGGAACTCCCTTCCGACCAGCGCGTAAAGGAAGACGTTCCCCAAGGACCACTCGATATGCAATACCTAACCAGGGTTGAGTTGGAGCGCATTCCATGCAGAATAACCGCGGGTCTCCTCGATCGTCTTGTTGCACCACCGCATTGCCGTTCATCTGTCGATGTCGACGTTCAAGGTTACACCAATGTCCCCTCACTTTGCCAGCAAGCAGGACGACTCTGTCGCTGGGTTGGCGATGCATCCGAGGGACTGCTCCCAAACTTGAACATATGTCAAGACGTCGTTTCGTTCACTCTAGGATACGGGACGTTACTCTCTCTTCAAAACCATGGATGGAGCGATGAGGAACACGAGACCGGGTTCTCTCAGAGGTCTCAGCTGATTCGGCTCTTCCTCGACGAGATCGATAGAGCAGGTTTCAAAGAACCTATCGATGAGTCCTACTTGTGGTACGATTCGATATCAGCTGCGTTCGAGGGAACTCGAATCATGGAGGATTTCTTCCCAAACATTTGTGGGCTCAATATTACAGTTGACGTAGTAGGCCTCCAAGGGATGATTCGGGCGCTTTCGGAGACCAAAAATCCTCAAGACGGACTTCCCCGGTGGCCCCTTCCGAAGCTCTCGACGCTGGAGATTAAAATATTTGGGCACGATGAAACCTACGACAATCTCATCGACTTGACGATAAAGCGAACCCTAGCGGCCGCCTCACCACTATCAGCTGTTTCGCCGATCAGAAAGCTTACACTTGGTCACGGACGCGTTCAACAGAAGAGTCTACGGAAGCTTGACGACATGGGTATCGAGTATGAGCTACGCTATGTTACATTCACAAATCAGACTGCCTGCGAAGAATATGACGAAGATGATAGCGAGTAATTTCACACCTCTGTACCTTCATCTGTACTTGGATTGCTCCCTTGCGTCATAGTTTTCTCCGCCGCACTCACTAACGAATTTAATAAGTGGCTGTATGCTTCGGCGGATCCGGACGACATGTTCCGTGAAGGTGAAAAAACCAAAACAAAAATAGACTTGCACCGTCTGAAGTTCCCGCGGTTCTCGTATCCCGAGTGCCAGTTTCGACGGATAACGACCCCCTCTTTACCCCACACGCCATTCATGGACCTAGAGTAAGTCCCAGCCTGTGGAATTCGGGGTTTCGTTCGAAGTAATACTTATTAACATCAAGCGCCCGTTTAGCGGGGGCTACCTGGCGAACGTGGTTGACTGCGACTCTGCAATCACTCTCTACCAAGCAACCCGACATGACGACTACCATCCTGTGATTCTCCGAATCAAAAGACGCAGAAACTCGCTCCTCCCTATATCCCGTCTTCACCGAGAGCTTCTACACTATGTCTTTCAACTCGCTTTGCCCAATCAGCGGTTCAGGCCTTCAAGCCATCTCCATCCCTTCCGCTATTATGTTGCCCTCTTCAAGCTTCGCAAAGTTTCACATAGCTGGAACTGCGAGATAGTCAGCACGCCGTCATTCTGGACCTTAACATCATTGCTGTTTCCGAGCCCTTTCAAAGACCTGGTCTTGGGACGGTCGGGGGATGCCGCGTTGGATGTGGATATTTCGAAAAGAAGGCGGGATTTTGATCGGGAGAGTGTAGGCACGGACTGGAGTGAAGTTGAAAAGGCGTACTTGGCGCGGGTGATGAAGCGGGAGATTCGGGAGCTCCACATGCTGGCGTCGCCTGCCGAGAATCTTGATCCATACCTGATTGACCGTTCTCACCCAAAGATGGAAGTGCTATCACTCTGCTGCGAAGGCCAACTCATCTCCATTCGCCCTCTCCGGACACCGCAGTTGGCTGACCTCCTCCTCGTTGGGTGGAGTGTACCTTGGGATTACATCTGTAACCTTCAGTTGCTATCCCTCAGCGAAGTCACCGGCCCAAACTTGCCGCAGCTCGTACAAATCCTGCGTTCCTCGCCACTGCTGCAGGAATTAAAACTTAACCGCATTGTACCTTCTCTACCAAGTGGGTCGGACCAAGTTGTGGTGCCAGCAGACCCCATCATCTCCCCCCACCTTTCGGCAATCGCTATACATGATAGTTCGTTCGGCCTGGCTTCAGGTCTTCTACACCGCCTCTTTCCTTCGAATGCACGCAGTGTCTCGATTGATATGCGATTGCCAGTGGAGGGAGAGTTCGACATGTCTGGCTTCTGCCAGCAAGCAGGACGAATTTGTCTACCAGCGGGCCTGGCTGGACAAGTCTGCGAGCCACGACTGCACATATCGCCCGATGCACTGTGCCTTCAAATGGGCCCAGACCGGTGGTTAAATATTCACAGACTCGGTTGGACCGAAAGGGAGAAGCAGTCCACGATGCCGGGCAGGACTGAACTTGCCCGGCTCTTCCTAGGAGCCGGTGAAGGAATGTTATGGAGGGCGTTGATATCTCGATTCCATCTGCATGTGGAATCGCGATCAGCCGTGGCTGAAGGACTTGCGATCGTGCACGACTTCTTTCCGGAGATTGTCGAGTTGGACGTCACGATCGACGAAGGGATAGACATGTCTGACGTCCTGGCCGAGCCCATAATTGGGGAAGGAAATCCGACATGGCTTCTACCCAAGCTCTCCGTGCTAGATATAAAACTTCGTGGTAGAGGTGGTCCATACAACAGCGTCATCGCCATGGCTGTAAAGCGGACACGCTCAGCCTCGTTGTCACCAACAGCGTTGTCGCCGATCAAGACTTTGAGGCTTGCGCACGGATGGGTCAAAAGCGGGAGTCTTGAGAGCCTGAGTAAGGCTGCCATCAACTACGAACTAGATAGTGTTGCAGTTCTTTGAGTTGAAATAAAATCCTGACATAGTACTTGATAGCTATGGTATGCCTTGGCGGTTTCTTTGCATAGCGCCCATGTCCTTTGTGTTTATCCGATTGCGCCATATCCTGTATCCTATTAAGCGAGCCATTCATTGGTGTTATTAATTTCAACGATATTGTCATTCCACTGGGAAGGCTTCGAAGCGATTAAGCGCTTCATCCATTACCAGACTGACACTCTTTCAAGGGACCGGACCCCCTCAAAGGACATTCAATGCTACAACTTAAGCTCTTAGACGTGACGTACAATGTGTCCCCCTTCCCCTATGGAGCTTTCCAGGATCTTATCGACTATCGTCGTATTTTCAGCTTACTAGGTTCAGGTTCACACTTGAGCCTCAAATCTGGAAGCGGAGGAGCTCGCGCCGGAGCTAAGGGGCTTACATCCGTGAGGTCCCCCGTGTACTGCTCAAGCCGAACCACCACCAAGGACACCGACCGAAGCTCAGTCTTGACAACCAATTGGCATTTGGTGCCGTCATAATTGACCATGAGCTTTGAGTACGTATTCTCCTCCTATACTATAGTCGAAAAATCGTTCACAGGCTCTAAATTTGGTATCCAGCTTGGAGCTCGCCACTGCTGTGACTCTGGCGGACTGTGACTCGGCAATTGCTCGCTACGAGGCGGCCGGTTACGAGAACCATAACACCGCCTTGGTCGAAATCAAGAGACGCAAAAACTCACTCCTTCCGATATCCCGTCTTCACCGAGAGCTTCTGCACCACGTCTTTCATCTTGCTTTGCCTGATCGGCAGTTCGGATCTTCGCACCCGCCCCCGTCCTTCCTATATTACAAGGCGCTCTCCGCGATTCGCAAAGTCTCGCATAGCTGGGATAACGAGACCAGGAGCGCTTCATCGTTCTGGACGTTCATTTCAATCGCACTGCCCAGACCTTTCCGAGACTTGATATGGGAACGGTCGGGCGATGCTCCGTTAGACGTGGATACTTCAAGAAGCTCGTATATGTATGGAGTGGAAGGTTATATTGACCACTGGAATGAAACCGAATGGGCTTACCTGGAGCGGGTAGCAAAGCGGGGCATTCGGCAACTATTCCTAACGGTTCCGCCCGCGGAGAATCCCGATCCATACATCGTCGGTTGTTCCCATCCGTGGATGACGTCGCTATCCATCGAGGCCGAAAGGTACTACGCGATTCACACAGTCAGTAACCCGCTTCAAACACCTCAGCTGGCCAATCTTAATCTCGATGGATGCAATGTGCCATGGGATCATCTTCACAACCTTCGTTCACTATCTCTCTGTCGGACCGACGGCCCAAACTTGGCGCAGCTAGTCCGAATCCTCCGTTCGTCACCCCAGCTGGAGACGCTATCCCTTGACTACGTCAAACCTCCTTCAGAAGATTTATCCAGCGAAACTATTGGAGGAACTCTCATTAACCTGCCTCAGCTTTCCACAGTCAATATCCGCGATGTCCCGTTCAGCTTGGTTTCTGGCCTTGTGGACGGCATGTTGCCACTTAATACGTACTGCACCTTCTCGATCAATATCTTCACGGGAGAGGATATCGACTTGTCTGGGTTCTTCCGGCAAGTAGGACGACTTTGCATACCCCCCGTCGGGGAAGTCCTCCAGCCCCAATTGTCGATGGGCTGGGGCGAATTGGGCCTTCGTACGACCTCATATCGATCGGTTTGCATTCGCAAAAGAAACTGGAACTACCAGGAGAACTCGTCAACGCTTTCGTGGAGGGCTCAGCTCGCCCGGGCTTTCTTCGAACCGGGTAGACGAGTATTATCGGAAGCCCCGATATCCCGAGCTGTTGTATGGGTGGATTGCGCTGAAGCCAAGACCGAGGGTCTTGCAATTATGCATGAATTCTTCCCCAAGGCCAAGACCGTCGAATCGCAAGACCTTAACGAGGAGGTGATGGACGAGTGGGCATGATCGAACCTTTTACGCAGGAGGTCGGTATCGCCCCTGCCGGGACATTGAGCGTTAAAAAAAGTAGAGTTGATAAACAAAAGCTGGGTATGCTGGCAGCGTCCTATATGGAACGCAGCCACACCGTAGCCGTCAGTTTTCCAGAATCGCATCTTGTCACGTAGCCTATGAAGCCAACCATGTATTTACTGATGCCGGTCTTTTACTATGTATTCTTGTCTCCGGGTTCGTCTTTTGGAGTCCAATCTTATCGTCGTTCACGGCTTACAGTCTTTTGGGGGTGCCGAATCGCCGTGGACGGGCAACTTGGCTGTTTTGGGTAAAGCACAAGAGGAGGCCGCCGGTAGTTAAGTTCGCCCGCTAACCTCCAATTGCCCTCAGGCTCGACTTCTAATTCCGATCGAGCCTCGTGTTGAGCCGGGTCATCTGTGTAGCAGAGTTTGACGACTGACGGGAATAGGATGGGGAAAACAAAATCTGAGGTGAGGGACGTGCTCAAACAGAAAAAATATTCGGAGCAGTTTTCAGTCTTTGGTAAAGCTCAATAAATAAGTATATCTGGATGTGGCTCTCAAAGGGACGTTTGGCTGCCCATGTATAGCTTGTGAGCGTGATTTTTCTACCCTGGAATGGAAAGGTCAGGGGATGAACGTGGGAAGTGGTTGATCCGTGGGGACGGTAATCGAGGAAGAATTAATTTGCTTGTCGTCGGTACAGTTTTCGAGGATCGTATGGACTATCGCATTCCGGACTTGCTAGGTATTCGGTTCACACTTGCGCCGGCGCTAAGTGGCTTATATCCGTGAGACTTGTTTGCTCCGCTTTGCGGTCTCACATTATCCAAGCTGAACCACCACCGAAGGACAGCGACCGAAGCTCAGTCTTGACAACCAATTAGCATTTGATACCATCATAATTGACCATGAGCTTTGAGTACGTATTCTCCTTTTATATTATAGCTGACAAATCGTTGACACGCTCCAAATTTGGTATTTAGCTTGAAACTCGCCACTCCTATGACTCTGGCGGACTGTAACTGTGCAATGGTTCGCTACGAGGAGGCCGGTTACGAGAACCACAACCCCGCCTTGATCGAAATCAAGAGACACAGAAACTCACTCCTTCCGATATCCCGTCTTCACCGAGAGCTTCTGCAACACGTCTTCCATCTTGCTTTGCCTGATCGGGAGTACAGATCTTCGTTCCCGCTCCCATCCTTCCTATATTACAGAGCACTCTCCGCGATTCGTAAAGTCTCGCATCACTGGGACAACGAGATCAGGGGCGCATCATCGTTCTGGACGTTCATTTCAATCTTACTCCCCAGTCCTTTCCGAGACTTGATATGGGAACGGTCGGGAGATGCTCCGTTGGACGTGGATACTTCAAGAGACTCGGTTAGATACTGGGAGAGAGGTTATATTGACCGCTGGAATGAAACCGAAAAGGCCTACCTGGAGCGGGTGACGAAGCGAGGCATTCGGCAACTATACCTAAAGCTTCCGGGGGCAGAGAGTCCCGATCCATACATCGACGGTTATTCCCATCCGTGGATGACGTGGCTATCCATCGAAGTCGAAAGTGACGACGCGATTCACATACTCAGCAACCCGCTTCAAATCCCTCGACTGGCCAATCTTAATCTCGATGGATGCAATATGCCCTGGGATCACCTTCACAACTTTTGCTCACTATCTCTCCGTCGGACCGACGGCCCAAGCTTGGCGCAGCTGGTCGGAATCCTCCGGTCATCACCTCAGCTGGAGACGCTATCCCTTCAGTTCTTTAGACCTCCTTCAGGAGATTTATCCAGCCACACTGTTGCAGCAAATCCCATTACCCTGCCTCAGCTTTCCACAGTCAACATCCGCGATGTCCCGTTCAGCTTAGTTTCTGGCCTTGTGGACGGCATATTGCCACTTAAGACGTACAGCACCTTTTCGATTGATATCTTCATGGAAGAGGATATCGACTTGTCTGGGTTCTTCCGGCAAGTAGGACAACTTTGCATACCCCCTGTCGGGGAAGCTCTCCGGGTCCAATTGGCGATGTGCTCCGACGAATTGGTCTTTAGTACGGCCTCATATCGATCGGTTTGCATTCGCAAAAGAAACTGGAACGACCAGGAAAGCTCGTCTACGCTTGGATGGAGGACTCAGCTCGCCCGGTCTTTCTTCGAACCGGGTAGACAAGTATTATCGGAAGCCCCGATAGAACTAACTGCTGTAAGGGTGGATTGCGATTCAGCCATGACCGAGGGTCTTGCAATTCTACATGAATTCTTCCCCAAGCGGCCAGTGATCGAACCCTCTACGTAAGAGGTCGGTATTGACCCTGTCGGGACACTCGGGTGTTAAAAGTACGGTTGAATAACAAAAGCTGGGTTTGATCATAGTGTCCTGTATGTATTGCCGAACGCAGCCACACCGTAGCCGTCAGTTTTCCAAAATCGCATCCTGTCACGTAGCGTATGTAGCTAGCCATGTATGTACTGATGCTGGTCTTAACTATGTATTCTTGCCTCGGGGGTTCGCCTTTTGGAGTCCAACCTTATCGTCGTTCACGGCGTATAGTTTGTTTTCTTCTGAGAGTGCCCAATCGCCGTGGACGGGCAACTTGCCTATTTTGGGTAAGGTACCAGAGGGACCGTCGGCAGCCGCCGGTTGTCAAGTTCGCCCGCTGACCTCTAATTGCCCTCAGGGTCGACTTCCCATTCCGATCGACTGCGCCTCGTGCTGAGCCAGGTCATTTGTGTAGCAGAGTTTGGCGACTGATGGGAATAGGATGGAGAAAACAAAAGCTGAGGCGAGGGACGCGCTCAAACAGAAAAATATTCGGAGCAAGTTGTCGGTCTTCAGTAGAGTAGAGCCAATAAAATAAGTATATCAGGACGTGTGCCCATGCATAGCTTGTGAGGGTGATTTTTCGACCCTGGAATGGAAAGCGGCAGAATTGTCAGGGGGTGAGCGCGGGAAGTGGTTGATGCGTGGCGGCTGTGATCGAGGAAGAAGCAATTTGGTTGTCGTCGTCACCATCTTCGACAATTCTTCGTTGTCGCCCAAGCCCGTGAGCCCCGATCCCCCCCGGCCCGTCACCGATGATTGCATTTTGGACTCTGCTTCGTCCACCACGTCGTTCGCTCTCTTTCCTTTTGCCCGCTCCTTTAACCAAAGCTCAACAGAAAAACAAGGACTTGACACCGCTGAAACCCAATCTCTGCGGGCCAGAGATCTAGAACAGCATTTCAACGTCCAAAAAGTCACCCCAATACTTTTATATTATCAGGCAAAAGGTTGTTGGCTCCCTGACAGAAGACCGATCCATCCCTCGGCCTCAGTAGCCCCTAGCCCGTCCTTCGACACCGCCCACGTTCCATTACTAGTACCCCCGCTCCTTCGACTCCAAACCACTTCATTCCTTCTCTCTTCTCTTTATCCTGAGGTCCTGCGACTTGGTGGTTCTCATCCCTCCAGTCAAAATTTGAAGACCTCCTCAACCCATTCCACCAACATGGTTCAGCGAAACCAAACAGCAGAAGACTCCTCACCTCTCATCAAATGGCTCCCAGCAGGCCAATGGATTGATGGAACTGCTGCAGATGACCAACTACCGAAATACTCTGCGGGGTCTTTCCGACTCACCACGACGAATGGAGCCTACGCTTCGTTTTCGGTGAGCCATAAACCATCGTTTCCCCTATCTAGAACTCCACAATTGACATTCCTTTTACTTGAATGCATAGTTCAACGGCACTGGAGTTTGGTGAGTTGTCGTTGTTCTCACCCGGCTTGGGCATCCCGAAAACTAAAGTTCTTCTCTGCGAACCAGGATATACGGTGCCAAGCGAGGCAACCACGGCCCATACAGATGCAACGTCGACGGAAACGACAGGGCTATCCAAAGTGGTTTCTCTGCCGCCAACCAAATCAGCGTGGAATTATGCAGCGCCCCGAACCTCAAGGTGAGTCGGAGCGGCCCCACCCCCGGTTATCTCCAAAACATAGCCTCTCAACGCTGACGCATGTTCTGGCCCTCCCCCTTGGCGTAGATGGGTTCCCACGTGATAACCATAACAAACTTGTGGACCGATGCGACGGCGCCGTACTTGGACGTTGACTATGTAAGTGGTGGAGCCCGAGCTTCTTTTAACCCCCGCCACGTAGAAACTCTCGACTAAAGCTGCTCCCGCTTTTCCCTCGCTTTTAGATTGTTTGGGAAACGAAAATTTCCGACCAGGCAACACGGCAATCAATCGTCGTCGATGACAATGATACCAATAGCATCCAATACACTCCACCAGGGGAGTGGAGCGCCAACGCGTGTCAGAATATGGCTGCGTACTCCGCAAACACTTGCCAGTAAGTCGACACCGCCGAGCAATCGCTGTTTCATGCGACTGCGGACTAAGCGCCTTACCTTGTACAGTGTAACCGGATCGAATACCGCGAAAGCGAGTCTAACTTTCGAAGGTGGGCGAGTGATTTGAAGCGCAGCAAGACTTTTGTCGCTAATCGTGTTTTATTGTTTAGGTGACGCGATCGCGGTCTATGGAGGAGTTGGACCACAATACGGACCGTATACTGTTTCACTAGATGGTCAAGACCCAGCGCAGGTTCGTAATTGGCGGTTTTCCTACTCAGGGAGTGTGGCGGTGCTGACCCCCCCCCCCCCCCGAAACCCACCTACAGTTCACCGCCAACTCGACAAACAGCCACACGCAGCAAATCCTCTACTTCGCCTCTGGTCTGGGAGCTGGGAACCACAGCATTGTCATCAATAACAACCCCACGTCCATTGGGAACCAATTGGACCTTGATTATGTTCAGATTCTCGGAAGTGGGATTCCAACCACCGGCACCAACAGCGGTAACAATAGTAGTGGTGGATCGTAAGTCGTGATACCCCGGGAACCCGCAGGACAACTGTCGCTAACCCGCCTTTCTTTTTCCTCACTTTCTTGTGATCGACGATTAGCAGTAAAGTTGGACCTATCGTTGGAGCCGTCGTCGGTGTGATCGGTCTCATCGCTCTCATTGGACTCGGGTGGTTCTTCTGGAGAAGGCGAAAGCAGTCTCGACAACCGCGTGACAAAGTCGACTTGGGAGAGAACGATAAGAGCGATTCGGACGTAGCAATGGCCCACGCTATTCCAACGCCTTACGTCGTCCCCGGAGACGGTAGAAACGATTCCAACTCGCATCTGTACCCTCAGGGGAACAACATGTCCACTCATTCAGTCTCGATGCCCCAACCTCAACCTCAATTCTATGACAATAATAATGGCGCTCGGCCGTATACGGGCTACGGAACACAGTACACCTTGTCGGAAGGCTACCCAGAGACCCCTGTCGGGGACACTTTCGGAGCGGCTGGGGGTTCGTCTCCAGGTCATCGACCACAGCAACCTTCAACGGCGTACACTGCAAATACGTTTGGTGGGGCAAACTTGGCCGTCGCTTCTGGGTCGTCGTCAAATGGAGATGGGAGCAGTCGGGGAGGGAGCAGCAATAACAATGGTATTTCACCAGCGGGTGCTGCGGCGCCTGGGTCAGCGTTGGGAGGGGAGAAAGGAGCGAATTTGTACACGGGTCCGACTGTGAGGAACGGGGAAGAACAGTTCGTGGATGCCCCGCCGTCCTATACGACGTGATGGTGATTGCTTCTTAATCTCGCTTTTGGTTTGTCCCCCACTTTGATATACACGTTTCCTCCCTTGTTCATTTTCACGACTCACCAGTCCTTTGACATTTCCCTCCATATGTATTCGTCTTTTCTTCATTTTGGCTTCCAACTTCATCACTCGCTGGATTCTCCTGGATGTTTTTCGAGAGTTACCGCTGTATCCACCTTCGTTTTTCACTTCGCTGCCGAGTATCGAGGGGTTTTTTCCCCACCCCTTTTGCTCGTCCGGAAGCCACTCTTCACTCCAGCAAAGGATGACTAATAGGGTATGAGATACTCGCTCGTGGTAAGAGCCATAATGCAAATACGGAAATAAATACACACGAATAGGGAAGGGGCGATTGTCCACAAACCGAGATCCGACGACAAACCTTGAATCTCGGCGACCGGAAGTCCAGTCATTCCATCATGATCATCATCGTCACCAAGGCCGATCGAACAGGACTCCTTCCATACTCGGGCTTATGATGGAACTCTTATGGTCATTCGGCTCCTCGAAGTCCGAATCGTCGTCGGGTTTACCGTATCGAGACCAATCCGTTTCGGCATAACCTAGCGCCACTTCGGGGAGTTCTTCTTCGACGATGAATGGTCGTGGGCCTGAAGACGGGTTCATAAACGGAGGTTGGAGGGAATGGCTAGATGCAGATGGTGATGAGGAGGAGGAAGATGATGAGGTGCGGTAGAAAGGTCTGCGAGCGTCGGGCATGGCTATTAGGATTCCTGTTACTAGTGTTTGTGGACGATATACATATTCAGGTTGAGATGGTCGTGGGGCTTCGGGGTCGGAGGAAGGAGCGCAAGGTGGAAGAGCGTCAGCAGGTGGGGATGGCGGCCGGCGGCGGACGAAGGAGTTGAACAAGTTCCCGAGTGCCGAGACTGTTCGTTTGGTCCCGGTTTTGATTTTTCGTAATGTGGATGTCGATGAACTGGGTAATAGTGCGGATGAAGATAAAGACGGTATTGGTGGTGGGGGTTTGGGTGGTCTTTTAATGTTAGCGGATATTGGCTGGGTTCGAGCGGAAGCAAAAGCGCGTGCACGCCAAGGATCGTCAGTAACGTGTATTCCAGATGATCGGCGTGAAGGTCTAGATCCTACTCACCAGTAAATCACCCCAATCGTCGGAACCTAACCTCCGATGGTCATCTTGGGGGTTTCTCAAAACAGCCGAGAACATCCGCGGTGCGTAAAAATCCCCTCGAACGATTCCCAGACCAGCAGCGCGTCTCCATCGATCCAGAGCAGCTTCTTCGTGCGCTTGACGTTCCTCCCTTCGTCTCCGGGCCATCCTCTGACTGTCGAAAAATCGACAGATGTGGATACCAGCGAGCAAAAAGATGATGACCGCGACCGAAGGGTATACATAGAGTTGCTATATTATCGGGACCGAAATTGAAGGCTATTAGTATCCGCGAGGGGAAAAAGGGGGGGACAGGCACGCACACTGGGCTTCGAGTTATTTATGGAATCGTGCATTCCTTGGGTGATGATATCTGTGAACGTTGGTGTCGCCGACGAGGTGGTAGTAGCGGTTGTTGCATCAATGATGGACCTGTGAGTCGAAGACATGTTTAAGGAGTCTCGGAGGGTTTTTTGAACCCAGGGAAGTCTTTAAGCCTCGAAGTGAAAAACCCGGCGGCCGTTCCTTTTCTGCTCTGCGTTTTTTCGGGGGAGTCCACGAACATAAGGTCAGCGTAATAGCTCTTGTAGGTAAGAAAACACAGCAAATTCACCTTATGCGTGGATGTTGTTGATCATTCCCTCTCGTGGTTTCCTGCCTGGTGTTCGTGGAGGGTGAAGGGGGGGAGAGGAACGGAGAGAGCGCGGGGATTCAGTACCCCCTATGTAAGCTCGAGGACATCAGCGAGTTCGGCAGACGTGGTGGCAGTTGCCATCTTTTTAAACTCCGACTCAACTCAAGCCGCGGAAAATGCACGTGACTTTAATTGTCTATTTAAAACCCCGCTCAGTCGTTCAGAGTCCTCTTCCCTCAACCACCTTTCTCTCTGTTCTCTTGTTCTCTTGTTCAAGTCTTGCTAATCATTCTCTTGAAGGTGCCGGATCGAATAAATCGATGCTGCTTAGCGGATTAACACGGTCTGGCAAAAGTTCTTAGCTTACGCTTTCGCCCTTAACTCCGTTTCTCTCCGTCGCCCACTATGCCCGCCGAACGAACGCCAAAGACAGCCACTACGACCGCCAAGAAGGCCCCCAAGAAAGGTAAACAAGGTAAGTTACTCTTGGCTGCTTGTGGCGTAGGCCGCCATCATTCATTGTTTACGCCCAGATGGCCAGCCAAAAGAGAAGCGGCCACCGACTCCGTACAACCTGTTCGTCAAGGAGCAAATGCCTATTTGGAAGGACGCTGTAAGTGTTTCGCTTTCTTCCTTCTTATGTGGTCTTGTGTGATACGCCGTAGAGCTTACTCTTTGCCTATGTTCCTGTAGAACCCTGGTAGACCGGTGAAGGAAGCCATGCAAGGAGTAAGTGTTTTGCTGCACCTGTAGGATCACTCGCAAACCATGTCATTGTATCTTGGCTTTGGGCCCTCAGATAGCTGCTCTGTACGTCGCTCACTGGCTATACGCGGCCTCATTCTTTCGCCCCTTCACGTTGACGATATTCCCTTTCCCGTTAGCTGGGCCGACTCGGACCTCAACCCCAACAAGGGCAAGCCTCCAAAGTCAAAGCCAAAGTCCAAGAAGACCAAGTCGAGTACTACTAATGACGCCGACGAAGACCAGCACACTGCTTCCTCATCCGTTGCTGGCTCTTCATCCGCTGTTCCCTCAAGCGACCACGACTACTGACGTCCTTGTTTGCCTCACTCAAACTTCCTATCCGGTACTGCTCTCTGCTGCTCGTCTTTGCCCTAGCTCCCTACTTCGTTCTTTGGTCATGGGGGTGTCTTGGTGCACTAAGTTATATTCTATTCGTGTCTCGGTGGTTCACCGACAAAGTATTGAACTGGTAGATAAAACTTTTTATATATAAATAAAACCTCTTGCTGCTTCGTTCGTGACATCCGTTATGGCCTTGGGTTTATCTCATTCGGAATCACTTTGGCTTCTCAGACAGCTCCGAGGGGAACAAACATTGATTACATCATCACCATGGCGCCACTCGGTTACTTATATCAGCTCATCCCTAACCACGCTACCCCTTTGTCACTCTCTCTACGACCCAAATCCCTAAATGCCGTACCTCCCTGATTTCCTTCGATTTGACTCTTCCGCAGAGATGAAGAGTATGTCCGGCTATGTCGACTCGCTTGGGCCTTTCCTGACGCTTTGTTCGCTCCCTTTTCCTCCTGCGCAGCATGGATCGTGGTGTTCAAACCACACACTTCCATTGAGGAGATCTCTGCATACGTTCACGAAGTTGAGAAAGCTGGTATGTCGCAACGTTCGGGAAATGTTCTGAGAGATGCAGCTAGCTAAGAGTTTGCTTGTGGAAACGTACGATTAGGTGGACGAGTCCTCCACACCTACTATAACAACTTCAAGGGCTTCTCTGCAACGATGTCCGACAACTTCGTCAAAGCGCTGCAGAGTGCTCGGTCTGATATCATCGAGTATATCGGTGAGTAGGCATTGCAGTGTTACTTTCCTGTGTGACGAAGTTGACCATGGTCCTCCCATCCAGAGCAAGACCAAGAAATTCACATCATGCCTTACGAGGCTTAAATGAACATTTTCCCCTACCCAGCTCTTGTATCATTTATCCAAACTCATCTAAAACGATCGTAGTAATATAATGAATGTTCCTTTTGTTTCTCTATTCGTCCCCATCGACGAATCCACGCAACAAAGCATGAACCCGAACAATCTATACTTTTTCAGGGAGGAAACACCACAGCGCATACACGATGGAAACCAAAAAAGGAGGGGAGGAGGAGGACCGGGATGACCCCAAAATCGAAAACCGCATTTTTGCATATCCCTCCGACTTTAATGCCCGTGCCCAACAAGACCCGATAGTATCACAGGAGTAAACATCCCAGCAATCGTCAACCCACAGCGCATCGAAGTCGGGAGATCACCTCCCGGGTGCTCGATGGAGTGTCCGTGCGCGTGGGCGGGGAGGGACGACAAAACGGTTGCAACGTAGAGGAATGTTCCACCCTATCAGTGACGGAGGAAGGATAACAAAGTTGAGAATTTGTGAAATAAATGTGAGAAGAAAAATTACCGCTTACGGAGAACATTAGTACCGTGCCAGTCCATCCTTCGATGTGCTCGGCACCCCCAAAGTACGTCAAGACAAAATATGTGAAGAGAGCTGATATCGGCGAGGAAACTGAGAATGCAATGAGATGCTGTCGAATTCGGCGTGTGGAGAGTTGTGAGATGAGGGTTGAAGTCAACGCTAGTGCGGTCGGGGCTATATCAAGCCGGGACGAGCGTTAGCTCTGAGAATGCGGAAACCCCCACCCCCAAAGACCACAAAGAGACGAGACTCGCCTTTGTGAATAGCAATCGCCAGGAAGACAATAACCGACAACCCGCCCGCCTTATCCCCAACACTCCCAGCCTCCGCTGCCGAGCTACCGGAACCGCTCCCAGCCGAAGTCGGCGTGGCCGTCAACGCATACGCTGCTCCCAACGCTACACCATCAGCCAAGGAATGAATGACCAACCCAAGGGTCAGCATCTTAGGATTCCTCCTAGTCTCCTCCTCCCGGGTCTTCACGCCAAGTGCGTTCAACTCCATTTCCAACTCGATGTCCAAATCGGGCCCTCCCATTGTCGACGGTGAATCCGGTGGACTTGAAGCGTTACCGGCAGTAGCAGGAGCTCGAGCGTAGCTCGGAAGTGGAGTGGGTCGAGGTGGTTGGGACTCTTTGCTGAGAAGCGCTGGAGCGACGACTTGTTCGATGAGGAACATGAGTGTGAAGCCCGAGAGAAGAGACATGGCGATTCGGAGTGACGGGGAAGATTCGTGGCCGTGGGCGTTTGAAGAGGTCGATTTTGGGAGGGCGTCGTAGGTGGCTTCAATTCCTCTAGTGGGAAGAGGGGCGTCAGGTCAATGAACAGACGAATCTATGTGCAAAATCCATTTGGTGGCACCACTCACTCTGGAATGATAACCCCCATGGCAGCTCCAAGCAATAAGCCGGTACCCAGAGTTGAAAACTGTGCCAGGCGCTGTTCTAAGCTCTCAAACCCCCAACCAAGGTCAGTCCAATAAAAATAGAAAACCGCCAGAAAACCAGAGGCACGAACGGGACAGAGAGACCGAGAGTGGCAATATCCCAACTATAAACGAGGATACGCCAAGAAATATGACGACAGAGACGAGGCTTAGAAGAGCCATGACGATTCCCCGGTCCTAAGGTAGTTGTATCAGGTGTTGTACTTGGATTCGGAGCCTTTTAACTGGACGTTAGCACCCTGAAGGGAACCGGAGTCTTTGTATTGCACTCACTGATCAAGTAAAGGATAGTCGAAGAAATAGAGAGAGTTTTCGTAGTGCGATACACTGGTTTGTGAGACTCGAGAGCCAGGTCAACGAGTCTTCGCGGCCAACACGTTGTCAACGTCGCAACGACAAAGTCCGGTAGTTTGATAGTAGTCCGCGGTCTTCCACGATATCTCGGTCACGGCTAGTTAGCGGATAGCTGATCCAGTCTATGAGCGCTGTGGGGAAGTAGCGGACTTGGAAGTGACGGTGGTGGTTCCGAGCCAAAGGGCAACCCGATGGACACGACGAGTCACGTGATACCCGCGAACAAGCCGACTGTGCCCCTGAGAGCAAGCTGTGAAGGCAGAGCGCTCGCCGGCGTGGAGCATTAACCGCTAACAGAGAAATAGTGCGACATGATATACGATCCGAAGCCACGATATACATACACTTCAAAGCATCACAGCTATCAAGATCGATACTTTCCTCTCTACTCTGCATCTATCAACTTGTCGTCCTTTCCTTTCACCGTCTCGCCACCAGCGGCCTTCTCGGTTTGTCTCCGCGTAGCCTTGCGATGGTAGTATTCGGCAATGATCTTAGGGTTGATACGGTTCAGAAGTTCCTTAGGGAAGATACGAAGGAGCGACCAAGCGAGATCCAGTGACTCGAAGATAGTCCGCGACTCATAAGGTCCTAGAAGATGAACGTTGAAATAGTGTTAGTACGGAAGAGACATATCTTGTGGGCACTATCGACCCACCTTGACCAACGAACTGCGTTTCAAATTTGTCCAAGAACTCCAGCGCCAGTTTGTCTTCCGGTGAAAGGGCTTCTTCACCGACGACAGCTTTCATAGCCGCGGCATCACGACCAATGGCGTACTTGGCGTACTAGAGGCGAGAGAGTTCCTTCAGCGACATGCCTTGAGCAAACAGTATTTGAACGCACCAGTTGGTTAGAGACATCACCATGATCCTTTCGAGTCAAACCTTCACCGATGGCACTCTTCATCAACCGAGATAGAGATGGCAAGACGTTAATCGGAGGATAGATTTGCCTGTTGTGCAGCTGTCGGTCGACGAAGATTTGACCCTCAGTAATGTAACCAGTCAAGTCAGGAATTGGGTGAGTAATGTCTAAGGCCAGAAGCGTAAGCATTGAACAAGAACATGATGATCAAAAGTCCTTACCGTCGTTAGGCATCGTTAGAATTGGGATCTGAGTGATGGATCCGTTACGACCTTCGACACGACCAGCCCGTTCGTAGATGGTGGACAAGTCCGTGTACATGTAACCTGTATATCCGAGTCAGTTGGTGTCGTCGAACAAGGCTGCCACATGGATTTACTAACCTGGATAACCACGTCGACCGGGGACTTCTTCACGCGCAGCAGAGACCTGACGGATGACGGTGGTCAGAGCTTAACTCTGCCGGCGACAATAGATAAACAATTGCCTACCTCACGAAGGGCATCGGCGTAACTTGACATGTCTGTCAAGATGACCAATACGTGCTTTTCTAGCTGATACGCGTAATACTCCGCAGTGGTCAAGGCCAGACGCGGGGTGATGATTCGTTCGATAGTTGGGTCGTTGGCAAGGTTGAGGAAAAGCGTGACGCGATCCAAGCTACCGTTCTCCTCGAAGTCCCGAGTGAAGAAGCGAGCAGTCTCCATGTTAACACCCATAGCGGCGAAAACGATGCTGAAGTTGTCTTCGTGACCATCGAGAACGCCTTTTGTTGGACCCTTAACCAGGCCAGCTTGTCGACAAATTTGCGCGGCGATCTGGGTGTGGAATCACGTCCAGTGAGCTTATACTTTCGCAAGAACCAAAAGATGCCACATACTTCGTTGTGGGGAAGACCAGCAGCCGAGAAAATAGGAATCTTCTGTCCTCGAGCAATGGAGTTCATGACGTCGATCGTTGAAATACCCGTTTGGATCATTTCCTCAGGGTAGATGCGTGAATAAGGGTTTATAGGTGAACCTGAGCAGTGAATGCCATGATCAGCTCCTCTCCGTGAGTAATGAAGTTGCGTCAACTACGCCCCGCACATACCGTTGATATCTAGGTAGTCCTCGGCAAAGACTTTAGGCCCCTTATCAATAGGATTGCCCGATCCGTTGAAGATTCGACCAAGCATATCCTCAGAGACAGGTAGCTTCATGCTACTTCCAGTAAACTCGACATGAGTAGCCTTGACATCGACCCCGGAAGTTCCTTCGAAGACCTGCACGATGGCTTTCTTGCCCTGCACCTCCAGGACTTGACCACCACGTTTGGACCCGTCGGGGAGAGTCAGTTGTACGATTTCGTTGTAGGCAGGGAACTAGCGTAGGAGTGAATAACCATGAGCAATCATTCTTGTCAGGCAGGGATCAGGGTGCTCTCGAACCTTGACGTTGTCCAAGACCACCAGGGGGCTGCGAAGACAGGAGTAAGTCAAACTTTCATTTACTCGATAGAGACACCAACAGCTCACCCATTGACAGCCGATACCGTTCTGTAGTCTGTAATAAAGACGAACACACGTCAGTATGCCGCAATCGCAGGCGATGAGGAGCCGACGTCGACATACCTAATCGCGGGTCGACATTGTACTGGCGAGTTACTGCGGCTGCGTTGATAGCGGCGAGCTCCTTGTCCGATAAGCGTGGACTTGCTGCCATCTTCAATTTCCTGTCAGTGCCCAAGAGTCTTTTAGGGAAAACAGGTGATTAGAGTTGCAAGTTGGGAGGTCGATCGGCCGGCGTCAGTTCTGCCTAGAATTACTTCATGCAATCGACTGTCTCACGGTTGAGACCGCGTTTATAGTATCCCCCCTACCGCCAATGGATCCCCCACAGCAAGCAGTATATGATCGAGAGCAGGACCCCGTCGCATTTTCGTATTTCACTCACTTCGAAGAGTACCAAAAGCTTTCTACCCGCTTTTTGGAGATTGTGGAAGATCAAGAACAAAATGAAGAGGCCTACAACGCATACAGGAGAATGGCCATGATTGTACGATCCTGTCACTTCATCCGGTAAACCGTATCCTCATTGCTGGTGCCAGCTTGACAGCTATCAAGAGCAATCGTATCTCCTTGATCCTTTCTTGGAAAAAATGATGAATCCTCTTTTGCAAAAATTCAAAGATAGAGCTCGACGAATGGTTGAAGGGAAAGCAAGCTATGACCGGAAGATGTGGCAAGGCCTTCCCTCCCTGATACATCACCTTATCAAAACCAGGGGAGCAAAAACAGCAGGTCAGGGTCATCTTTGCTCGCTTGACTTTAGTATGCTGACTCCCCTGCTTTAGTCCGCTTTTTCCCTCACACCACCGAAGACCTAGAGGTCGCCCTTGCGTACCTGTCAACGCAGGATGCGACTGAACCCATGAATTGGGAGACTCGCTATATTGTTTTGCTGTGGTTATCGCTTGTGGCAATGCTGCCTTTCGACCTTGCTCAATTTGATGGAGAGAATCCAGGATCGACCTTTGAACGTCTCGAAATTGCAGGCAAGAATAATCTCGACAAAGCGGGACTTGAACGAGAAGGTGCAGCACTCTTGCTCACGCGACTCTACGCCCGGTAAGCAGTTCCTCAAATAATGAGAACATTGTTTGACATCAAACCTAGGAAAGATTGTGAGGGAAAGTTGGCCCTGTTCGCAGGCTGGGCTGAGACACGTCTGCAAGGATCAGATGATCCTTTCCGAGCAAGTCGACTGCGTTTGTATATACCTCCAGGAAGCTGATGTTTCGAACCTAGGCGATTGGAGTGCTTCACGTGTTGTCCGAGACCACAAAGTCAGGAAGTCGCTTAAAGGAAGCGGATCTTGCGCCCATGCACAACCTTCTGGGGGTCGTCAGATCCAACCCGATTCTTACGTCTAATACCCTTGTTCGAAAATGGGCAACTAAGTTGGAGGGTCGTCTGGGACTTTGCGATCTCCCTCCACCAAGGGTCAGGCAGGCTAAGGGAAGTAAGTCTGATGGATTCAACTTTGCCGCCCGTTCGCTTGTGCTAACTTGCTGTCTCAGAGTATCTTCAACCAACAATGGGCTCGTCACAAGGGCATGCACTACATTCCGCCGCCGAATTCGATGTTCCAGACAGTATCGAGAACACGATCGAAAGCCTCCTTACCTCACTTCAAGACCGGGTAAGCCATCCTTCTGGCAGATACAATGCAATAATATTGAATTACATCCTAGGACACAGTCGTTCGCTGGTCAGCAGCAAAAGGATTGGCTCGGGTGGCTGAACGGTTGCCAGACGAATACGCTTCTCAGGTGCTTGAGACAGTCATAGGACTCTTTAGCGTCCACGCATTCGACGGAGCAGGCGGTATTCAAGACCTCCCACCAGCGTCCGAAGCGACATGGCATGGCGCGACGTTAGCATGCGCCGAAATTGCCAGGAGGGGCTTAATAGGTGACGACCAGCTTCCGGAGTTGATCGACTGGCTTAAGCGAGTATGTGATCTGCATAATTCACAACTCGCTTTTGCTAACTGATTTTTCTACCAGGGGTTGTACTTTGACATCAGGAAAGGGGCTCATTCGATTGGTTCCAACGTTCGCGATGCGGTTTGCTACGTTCTGTGGGCTATGGCAAGAGCTCAGTCCAAGGAGTCTTTCAAACCGTTCTCCTTGGAGACGGCCAGGCGCCTTGTGACAGTCTCGGTCTTTGATCGCGAGGTCCACGTGCGGCGTGCCGCCAGCGCGGCTTTCCAAGAGCATGTTGGCCGAATGGTGAGGGTACCGAAATGCGGGAATACAACACCATTCCAACTTTCATGTGTCATAGAGTCTCTTTCCACATGGCATTGATATCATCACCAAGGCCGACTTTTTTGCCGTTAGCGGACGAAAGTCGGCATTCACTATAGCCGCCCCTCAAGTGGCCGAGTAAGGTCTTCGGTCTCCTCCTAGCTGCTCATCTGATCATTTTGACCGTTATTTAAACATCCAGGCATGAGGAATACCGAGATTTCCTCGTTAATCACCTATTGACCGTTAGCCTCAAACACTGGGATCCTACACTTCGACAGCCGGCTGCTGTAGCATTACGGAGAATTTGTGAAAAAGACCTTCTCACCCTTGGACCTGTCTGTGCCGCTAAAGTAGTAAGTACAACAAAAGGAAAGCGTGGATTCCGTTAACCTTGGCTGCTAGGCAGGTTTCTTGAGGTCGATTGATTCCAACGAGGTCCACGGCGGGCTTCTAGCACTTGCAGAAATGGCTGATGCTTACAAGCAATCAAAGAACCCATCGACAGAAATTCACCGACTTAAGGTCCGTCTCTTCCTTTTACCGCTACGATGTCCATCTGGTCTGAAACGCCCGATTGTCCAGATTTTCGAATACATCGTAAATACGCCACCTTCTGTTTTTTCCCGATACAAAAACGACTTGATCCTTGAAGCTGCATGCATTGGCCTTGCAAATACATTGTCCAAGGACGCTCTAGCGTTGAGCGAGACGAAGACCCCCTGGAAAGACATAGTTTTGGCAGGGATCAAGCACAGAGTCGAGGGAGTACCGGAAGCTGCTGCTCTGGCTATGCGGGCGGCCAGCGAACTCTTCAATTGCAGCGCAGAGGTAGAAAGATGAGTATAATTCCAGCTGTATAAGAGGTACGGCTTAAAGTTTTCTGACCAGCAATTGCGATTTTACGTGGGTGGCAGAGTACCCAAATGCCGCACCTCCAATACAACAAAGCACCGCTCGAATCCTTGGCATCCTGGCATATCAAACCTTCCAGCACGGCGCTATAACCGCGATCAACTGCTTATTGCAAGCTGTGGATCCCAAGGCAAGTCACGACGATCGCGCAAAGATGCTCTCACACAGGGTTCTAACGTCTAGTCCAGTCCAAATTATTTTCACCCAAAGTCGAACCACGCCAAGCTGCGTATGAAGCATTCCCGAAGGTCATTATCGAGCTCAAGCTATCGCTCCCTGAAGGTAAGGTTTACTCTGAACCCGCGTCAAAGGTACTAAGGCTGGTACGACCAGTTGTTGGCCCGCAGCTATTTCGTCAGATATACGAGACGTTGATTGGCGGTCTATTGGATTACACAGCTGATCAGCGAGGAGACGTTGGATCTTGGATCCGAATGGCTTGCATTCGAGGACTTGTTGACATCGCACTCCTTTGCTTCGATCTATCCGACAGACTTCAACCGCTAGAAGATTGGATGCCGCCATCCTTGTTCGAAAAGGCCATTTCCGGCACACTTAAGCAAGCTGCAGAACGTTTGGATAACGTGCGGCTTGTGGCCATTGAAAACATTATACGACTTGTCAGGAGAGAAACTCCTAACACAACGAACTCCGAACGGTGGGCAATTAAAGGCCGAGAAATTTTGCAAGAGGAGCTCATCGATGGGTGAGTGTCCTTGGTTTAGGGTCGGAGTCTAACAGAGTCTGAACTCCATACGCAGGGCAGACGAGATGAAAACATGGGCTGATGGAAGTTGGCTATTCCCCAAGCTTGTTCGATTACTTGCGGAACCGGCATACAGGGATGATATACTGCTTGGATTTGTTCTGAGCATCGGAAGTCGCGGGGAAGGAGTTGTAAGGAAAAGCAACACAATCCAGATGTTTCGATAGTATTACTGACGGCGAGCAGACGCAACCTGCTTCCTCAAGCTTAGTTCACTACATGAACACCCTTCCTCCTGCTGAGGTGAAAACCCTTGCTAGCAGCATCCTCAAGATTGGTCAGACAAATTCGGTTTCGAACAACATATTCATTCCGGTACTTCAAACTTTCGATGTTCTTATAGAAGGAGGCCTCATAGAGAAATTGGCATCTTCAGGCTCTGTCGACGTGTGAGTGCAGCATCATTCGCCCTAGCTACATACCGAATGGTCACTTTACGCACAGGGTCGAGAATATTCTCTCCCTGGCATCTCGGAACGTCGATAAGATAAAAAGCGTCCCGAGGTTGAACGAGGCTGCTAAGATGTACGCCGCGAGCAGGAACCAAAAGCCCTTCACTCATCACATCCATTGAACTTTTAGTGTGATTGGGTTGCTTTCCGTACCGCCTGTTGCACACAAGGCAGCTGATGGGCTACCGTCGTTCTTGAAACACCGTTTCCCCAAGGTATGAGAGCTAGCCTCGTATGTCGGAAAATGCTAAGAAATCTACCAGGTTCGTTCTACCGCGGCAGAAGCACTGTATTTGGCTTTGCAGGGTATGGATGTAGAATTCGATGATGATGTGGAGGATGCTTTGCTTCAGACCACTTGGTGAGAGTCGTGTTCGAAGGCAAAGCTTCAAGCACCTATAACACTTGTTCATTGCAGGACTGGGAATGAGGCCGATCTCCAAGCCCCCATCGATCAAGTCCTTCTTGGACTACATTCAGGGCTCAATGACGTCGCAAATTGAATAAAAATACAAGCTGTTGTTACTGGGTAGTAAGATTAATGATTACAGAGCTTAATCTGTCCTTCGTCGCTTGGCGGGTCTACTACTTCCGTCCTCCCTCTGCTGTTTCTTCCCTGAGTCCCGCAAGGACTCTCGTTTTTTCTCTCTAAGCTTCTCTCCCTTAAGTTCATCTTTAGCGGCCATTGCTTTCAGATGCTTCTTCTTGACCTCCTTTTTCGTCTGCTTCCGTAGGGAAAGCTGCTCCTTCCGTATTTCGCGCATTTCTTGCATGATCTTGATGGCTTTCTTCTCCTCAGGCTCAAGGACGACGGCGCGTTTGGTGAGATAAGGGGTCTTCTGAGGCTCTTTGGTATTCCTTGGTTTGAGGGCGTAGGGAAGTTCCGCTTGTAATTTAGCAGGGATTTTGAAGGGATTGAAGACCTTGGCCGGCCGCTCAATTTTCTGCGTAGAAACGAGAGTTATTTCAGGCTCCTCCGAATGTGGTATATCTGGGCTTACTCGGTAAGAGGAATTAGTGACATTTGGAGTTTTGATGCCTCGGTCGTAGCGCACATGGCCCGTCAAACGCATTGCCGTCCATTGGGTTTTGTTGGAAAGAAGCAGCGACGTGACTGGGTTATAGAATTTTTTAGGCTGCATTGACAACCAGGCTCGTAAGAATACGATATCTGGAAGTCAGAAAGGTATTAGCACCACATTTCTATTGAAGGTGTGTCAAAGCTTTCTCACCGCTCATTTTGATTCGGTCCTCGAAGGTGGCACGGAAACAGCCATCGGGATCCCTTAATGCTTTCTTAATCTGGCCTCGAATTCCTGATACAGTCCGAATGTTGGCGCCTTCGAACTTGGCCACTTCAAGGGAAGTAGTGAACATTTCCTTGATGAAAGCCGTATTCTTGAACACTTTGTATGGCACACCGGTCAATTTCAACTTTTTGACAATCTTGGAGGTCCTGTCGATGTCGAGGACGACGCCGGTAGCTGAGACCCGAAATGCTGCAGTTTTGTCCCCCAACGAGTTGAAAGCGCAAAAACCCGTGTTCGGTAGAGAAATGGGGCCGTAGAAAGTTGCATAGCAGTGCATATGCTCTGGAGTGTACTTGAGCATGCGCATTCGGATGCTGTGATCGTCGAGAGCGTAAATCGGCAGACTCTGGAATCGCCTCCAGCCCATGGAGAAGATGAGAGGGTCGTTCGTCTTCAAAGGCTTTGCGAACCACCGATGCCGCTTTATTCGGACTTGCACAAACCCGAACCGCTCCTCGGACTGGAGAAGGCCACCAACGACGATAGGATAGGTCGGGTCGAAATGCTCCACCATTTCAAACGGGATGTTGTCAAGTTCGATACGAACGTAGGTTCCGGGCCTGTAACCTTCGACTAGAGCGCGGCTTTCGGGATCCATACCCTGGAACTCAGCTTCGTTCAGGGCAAGCTGCTGCGCCATTTCGCCCTTCTTCTCCTGATAGAAATCGAGTTGTTCGTCTACAGGTTCTTCATTGTCGTACTGGGCATCAAACTTGCGCTTTAAAACCTCTTTCTTCTTTCGCAGTTCGTCCGCTTTGTCTTCCTCGGTCTGTCCCTTGGAAGACTGGGGCTTGGGTGCTGGACCCTCGGCTTCGTCGTCATCCTCGGAGTCCGACCCCTCCAGGTCCTCGAAACCTCCATCTTCCTCCTCGTACGGTTCGCCATCTTCATCGATCCCAGGTTCGTCGCCGAACTTGACTCCGGTAATGAATAAATTCCGAATGGAGTCTAGCATTGCCTCATCTTCCCACTCCGCCAAGGTTTCGAGACGGGTTTCCTCCTTCGAACGGTCGATTATCTCCCGACCATCGGCCGTGAAAGTATCGGACCTTTTTATTTGGAAAAGTTCGTCATCTTCCTCATCCATGGCATCTCCCCGAGACTGCTGGTCCGACTCTCCAGCTAGAATCTGTTTCGGTGTAAGGTCTGTGCTGTATATCAGACGGGTAAGGTCCTTTAACCGTCGCTGGGTTCGCGAGCGGAATTGTTCCGCAGCCTTTGATGCTAAATCGGTCTTCCATCTCGGTGCTGACTCTTCCTCCTCCATTCCACTGTCGCTTTCATCATCCAAATCTCGAAGCTTTTCACCTCCTTCCTGCGGTCGCGGAGACATCTCTGCCAAATCACCCAGGTCTGAATCGCTTTCGGCGTATTCGACATCGTTCCGGTTTTGGATAGGGCGAGAGGTCAGCCCAGTCACGCTTCTTTGTGATTGCCGTTGACGGGTTCGCCCGCCACCCGAGTTTGGACTGGTGACGGCCCTTTCCTCCATATCTTCTTCCTCTTCAGTTCCATCTTCAAGACTGGACCCTCCAAAGTTGTCCGAGTCCTCGGGAGCCGATTCCTCTCCATCCATGGACTCATCAGAATCAGAGAAATCGTCGGCTTCGTCGGCGGCTTGCGGCGTCTGAACTTTGAGAAAGGCTTTCGAAGACCCCAGCAAACGAATTTCGCTTTTGTTTATGTTATCCTCGAGCGTCGTTCGAACGTCTTGGAGGTCCATAACCATCTGCTCGCCTTCGCCTTGCGGACCTACGAGTGCAAATAAGTATACCGACACACGGACTTGTTCAAACAAGGCCATTTACCATCACCACCCTCCGTCCTCGTGAAGTTGCCTTCGACATTGATGTACACCGCGTCTTTATCGTACATAATGCCGCCAAGGTCGCTCATCGGAGCATGGACTGTCCGGTGCTTTTCGGCAAGGCGCCGTTTCTTTTCGCTCTCCGTTGTCGGTAAGGGACACGGGTCCGCGAGGATCTTTAGGCTTTTAATCTCCAAGTCTCCCACTCCGGGAATATGCACCTTGGTAGATTCACGAAGGTTGGTTCCGCGGAGATAACCGTACAGCGTGATAGTCCGATCACCCTTGGGGTCGAGTCGCACCTGCTCTCGGGGAGTCATGTCTTCCAGTCGGTCGGCAAGCATGTACGGATGCGAATTTCGGAAGACGAGAGGTCGGAACTTTGTGACGCCCAGGAAGCGACACAGATTGTTGATCTCGCGATCTGGGTAACGCCCATTAAGCACGCCCGAGAGATAGAATAGCTTGGCTCCGTCATATATTTCGGTCCAGAATCGTTTTTTCAGAAGCTTCTTGGTTTCTCGTTGAACGCTGACTTTCTTGATGAGGTCAAGGTGTGTGAGGACCCCCATGACCTTCGGGAAACCGTGGCATTGGAGAATGTTGAGAAACTCGAACGTTTCCTGTATAAAAAGGGGCACGAAGTTAACTCCAAGTGTGCGGGAATACGTATGGACTGGGAACCACAAACCATCTCGAAACCAAAGCTCGCGTCGACTAGAAGAAGAACGAGGTCGGCAATCTTCCCAATGTCGATCATGGAGTTGAGATCGTTGTTGCATTCAACAAATGTAAATCGTTTGTCCTTGCCTATTGGATCATTCAGAAAATTTGCCCAATGTTTGCTAATTTAACCACGTACCAGCGACAACTGTCACGGGTCCCTTGACCTGGTTGAAGGTCTGCTTCGTGTAACGACGGACTAGACTCTTCAGGAGCATGGTTTTGCCAACCTAAAGCACTCAAAATAAGTTAGATACCAGCTGTTCCTTTAAATATGGACCTCAATGACGCACGCCAGGCGGGCCCACAATTGCTACCACCACTGGAGGGGGGTTACCCTTTGGCGTTCTGTCTACTAGAGGCACATGCAGTTTCGTTTGATCCTTCTCTGCCTTCCTCAGTCCCATCTCGAGAGCTTTCCTTCCCGACTTGGGCGCGAATGCCTGCATGGCGCGCTTCAATACTTGTACAGACGATGGTTGGAGGAAATAGCTTACCTTGACATTGAATCCATGAGTCTTCCTGTCGATTCCCTTTGCTGTGTCCTTCTTATCAGCTTTCTTTCCAGAGTGAGGCGCATGATGCGCTTTCTGCGGTCGATCCTCCATGGCCTGGGGTTGAGAGGCGGGACGGTAAATTTGAAGGGTGACCAATGGCGTGCCTGATCAGGGTCCACTGTGGAATTTACCAAGTCGCCGTCCCCCTCTCCTCCATCAGGTTCGATAGTAGCAATGCATTACTCGTAGCTAGGTGCGAAACGTTCAGGGAAATAGATTACAACAACAGCTGCGGTCCAGAGAGATGGAACGGGTAAACGAATAAAGTCCGTGATGCGCAAGAAGTTTTCGTAGAGATAGACAGTGGAAGTGGAACCTATTGATGGGATTGTCGGCGGTGCTTAAGAAGCCAGGGGTGGTTGGAAGCAGTAGATAGCGCCATGCGGTCGGCGGGGTCGTAACGAAGTAACTAGAGAGGTAATTAGAAATGCTTCGTCCGGTTAATATTGAACCAAACGTACCCTTGCGACGAAGTCCCTTGACTCGGGTGACATGTGACTGGGAAGGGAATAATCAACTCTAGCTATACGCTTGTAAGTCGCTTTGTATGCCATAGTCACCAGTCAGTTTCACTTCCGAGGACAGTAGAAAGGAGACGAACCTGATCGACCCCTCGGGTCTTCGAACGGTGGCCCACCACAGACGAACTCGTATGCCAAAACGCCTAGAGCCCAATGATCCACGCGCTCGTTATGTGGTTTCCCTTCAACCATTTCTGGTGGAAGGTAGTCAGGAGTTCCGCAGAGTGTATTACGACTGGCGAGTTGATAAGAGTGTCAGCTTGGCGGTTGTAAGTCAGGACCGAAAAAGGTCATACTTGTTGCCAGGGGCGTGGACACTCCACCCAAAGTCACCAATCTTGAGCTCTCCGTCCAGGCCTAGTAACAGGTTTTCGGGCTTTATGTCACGATGAATTACGTGTTTTGAATGCAAGTACGAAAGTGCATCGGTCATTTGGTCGATGTACTAAAAGACTATCGTTAGTAAGACGTAAAAGAGGCAAACAGATTGGAATCGTCGCGCGTACCCGACTACTCCTCCTGTCGGAGAAAGACCCTTGCTTCTGAAGTTGCTTGTAAAGTTCTCCTTTAGCGGCAAACTCAATCATGAGGAAGATCCGTTTATCGTCATGAAAGAATCCGTAAAGCCGCAGGACGTTCGGATGTCTGGGGTGGCGTAATGTATCGTGGTCAGGGCCGCGGTCGTCCGATGAGGAATGTGCGTGACGAAACTCACCTCAGATTCGATTGGATCTCAACCTCCCGCCGAGTTTGAACCTCCACACGAGCACTGATGATTTCTTTTTTATAAAGACACTTCAATGCAATGATGAACTTTGGCTCGGTCTTGGTGCGGACCATGTAGACGCGTCCGAACTTGCCCTTCCCAAGTGGACGCCCGACTTCGAAGTCAGTGAGAGACCATTCCCGAGTGAGGCTGTCCATTACGCACAAAACTCCCTTCAGAATGCGACTCTCTGCAAACATGATCACGTTAGACTCACCCGGACATTGACGAGTCCATCGCGAGGAATTCGGCTGCTTCTGCGTCATCCGAATCCATGGCAGGGGTGCTCTCGTCCTCAAAACCGCCGTCATATCGCCCAATATCCATCTTGCTCTGACTTGGTTTCATGGCACCATTATTACTGGATGGTTTACTAGCTGGGGCGGTTGGCTGAGTAAGGTCCGGCTCTGTCATCGTTCGCCCAGGAGGAAATCTTGACGCGAGTTTGGCCTGATCGGTCTCCTCGTCGGGATCCAAGTTCATGGCTAAGCGCAGGAGCTTCGATGGGTTATCGATTCCTTTCGCGTTCGGCTGGTATTTGGACGGAAGCTTCGTCGGTTGCTTAATTCCTTGCCTTGGGTCGTAAGTCTGGTTGGATGAGCCGATGTCTAGAGCTTTGACTCGATCAGCGACATCACTCATGGAGGATTGTCGTGTAGCCATCTTGGGGTGATGAGTGTTAGCCAAGCGTCTTCGGAAGTTTGGATGCGTATCGTGGTGCGGCCTCAAGGCACGAGCAGTTCGATGTTCAACTTTGCCACGCGAGGACCTACACGTGACCCACATATGGAGTTTGTTGTTTGCTGCGCCACCCACATTCGTCAAGTTGATCAAGTCGTACCGTAGGAAGAACACGGTCTTACCACTGCTTCCGGATTTAACCAATTCCAAAGAACAGAGAGGTGCTATTTAATAGCTCGTTAAGATCCGTACGAAGGTGGAAGGCGCCGGCGTCAACATTCTCCCCAGGATACGAGCGGCACGAGGAGTATTTCGACCATATCACGCTGAGAGATATGCTTGAGGCAGTGTAGCTCGGCCTTTTATTGCTTGATAACGTCACGGCTTTTCATCTTCTCCAACTTTTCGCCCATGGTCTGGAAGCACTTCGACCTAGTCGGGATCCTCAAGCACTACTGCCTAGGACGAACTGGGGCTCGCATCCTACGTTTCATGATCCACTGTAGCTGTGGTATCTTTCCAATAGCTTCATTCAGAGTGCTCCGACGTTGCTGCAACACCAAGGACCTAATTGGGTTCGTCTAGGAGTTCCTCGAGAACGGCCCAAGCTGTTAGCCGGTAAACACGCGTTCGTTATGTTCCCCGGGGCTGCACAGCTACGCCCGATCGATGAAGGTTAATACGTCATATTCTTTGGCAATAACGACATAGTCGGTGCTCCGGAGCCAAAGGTGTGGAAGGGGACGCCTAAGATATATGTACATAAACCCTGCCCGTGGCGTCGAATGAGACTTTCCTAAGGGAGAGGCATAGCCCAAGAGAAATCATTGTAACCAGTGAAACCAGAGAAGTCTAAAGGTTAGAAATCCGAATGTATTTTTCTTCACGTCCAACCGGGAAGCTTCCCATGAGGGGAGAAATGTTATCAAAACAAGAGAGCCCAAAGAAGGCAACGAATCTTCGTGTGAAGGCTCATCCATTTCCACCCAATATTTCAACTTTTTGCGATCCATGAAGACTTCTCAGTGGGCGCGACAAACTATCAACGAGTAAGGAATTTAGATCCTACGCAGTTATCTTTTCGTGGATAAGCATCATACAGACGAAGATCATCGGGATGGTTATGCTTGGGGGAGTTCAAAGCTGCCAGATGGCGGTACGTAACGCCGCTTAGTTAATGGGGGCTCGCACTCTGCACCGACGCTGAAACCCGAAAGTCCGTGTTTCGGCAAATTCGGCTATCGAGATCTCGGAATGTATGAGACAATTGGACGCCAAAGAAATTCAGATGCGGGACACATGGGGAAGGTCTTTCTTAAATTGAAGCGCACTGAGTAGAAAACAGAACGTTTTAGAGTGGGTAATAGACCCCCTAGAAGAGGATGCCTAAAAGTGGCAGATCTTGGGGGCGAATCGTGACACTGACCCTTGTCTCGCCTCGAGTTGCCATGATTTTACAACCTTGAAGCAACAGCACCGACTATTATTCTTTGATCAAGAGAGTCGTTTTGTAATCCAACGATTATGGTCCTTGATTGTGTTCCTAGAGTCGGGGCTAACAGGCGAGGCCGGTCTCACCGGGGTGTGTCTATGATTGCCGTCTCAGTCCCCCCGTTTTTCAGCCCCTTTTCACTGAGATGCCGAAGGTGTTTCCGGGGAAGGGGAGTCCTTAAGACGTCACGTTCAGAGTGTAGCCCGCGGTCGGTTGGATCTCACAGTTGGCTCGAACCTCCGCTTACTCAAATTTAGACAAGTAGGGACGATAAAAGATTAATCTCTAGGCACTTGTGTCTCACTGGTATCGCTTCCGAAGAAGCGGAAGGGGCCAAGGCATGCGTGTGTTGCCAGGTTTGCCGGTATCAGGAAATCGAGGTTGAATGATGAGCAGAAGAGGGGCACTGCGGTTGAAATCGTGTTGCACGGAGTTGTAAGGAACGACGACTATGTGAGCTGTTGGGTGGTACGGACTAGCCTTTCCTTTGACTGCGTCTGTCGAGATGCCCCAGAATGGAAAACTACACTCGGCTAAAAGAAATATAAATAATGATTCCGAAGTGGCGAGGTCGTACTATTTTAAGCTATGAAAGTGGACTTTGTGTCGTGGCCCAGCGGCTTCGGCTTGAGCGGACCATGTCTCATTTGGGGAGGCCGCACGCAGAGAGAAGAGCTGAGCACAACACGCGCCCCATCGCTTCGAACTTTATCCGTGATATGGCCAATCACACTGCTTAATTTTTTCCTCCGTCAAACCTAGTGGTTCCTTGGCCATACCGTCTCGGGAACGTTGAGCACTTCGGAGATCCCGTCTTTGCATGGTTAGGGCAAGGATCAATGCCTTCCTATAAAAGGAGTTGCCAAAGACCTCAACAGCCCACCTCAGCAACAGAAATAATCTTGTTCAAGCTAAACAAGAAATCCTTGCTCTTGTTTCACATCATGTCAGATACATCAGCAGATGCACCTGCTGAAAACCTCTGGGACCCCACAAAATACGCAACCGTGAAAGACGAAATTAGGGCCCTCCGATATTACAAAAGACGAGAAGCAGACTCTGGTACGTTCACTGTTTGATCTAACTGTAATCCGAATGACCGCCCCAAGCTGACGGTTGAGCGACCCAGTTGGTCGACGCATTGCGAGAGGAGGAGATCCCCGAGCAGTTAGAGAACACATCTCTATAGGCAAAGTGGAGAAGAGATACGAAGAGCTTGAACGGTCAGAGTCCGGAGAGAAGTTGATCAAAGAAGTAATTGCGGAGGAGGAAGCGATAGAAGCGTCGAATTAGAAGCTCATGCGGATCTCGTGCTCCTTCGCCAAATCCGAAGCTTTAGACGAAGATCAAGTGTGAATAAATAACTCGGAGCGAAGGGAGCAACGGCGGTGCGAGGTTTGAGACTGTCGTAAGGGTGGCGAATTCGGCTAGTCAAATTGACGCCGTCGTTGCATGTTGTGAAGTGTCAACGGACGGCAACGACAAGGCTACAGAGTATCAGAGCCTCATATACCCTGTTGATACACGTGGCGTGGGGTTTGAATTGAAGCATTAGACGAAAGGTGTGGGGCCGTTTCTAACGACTACAAAGCTTGGGCGTAACTTGCCGCGGACGAGATCTTCGGCTCAATCTGTCCAACATCGCCCCGAGAAGCTGTTGTAAGATTGTTCTTCCAGAGAATATTGACTTGGAGCTGCTCAAGACTGGGCCGGCGTTGGCTGCTCCGCTCAGCATGCGGAGATGAAGCCATTTACGATTCCCGAGGTACAAAGTCGCCAGAGGTCTGTGTCTTACTTCCACGTGCACCGCTCAGGTTTCAGGAGGGCCGTGGACTAATGTTACTTCTGCGACGCGGAGAGCACCGACGTTTCCTGTGATTCCTAGAATGGGGTGGGAATCCGGTAAGAAGTCATCAAGCAGTTAACACCTCCGATGTATTTCATCGGCTATAACACCATGTTTACTCTTCGAGACATATATTTTGAGCACCGCGCCTGATCGCCTGAAATTCTTGAGGGTGATCAGGCTTCATGGCCTTCCAGGATGTTCGCCACAACAATAGAGCGTCTGGACTCCTCCGATGGTCCGACATGCGTCTCTTGTCAATGAATAAAGTAACAGCAAATGGCACACAAAAGACTTAATACAAGTGCATCGGACATTAAAGAGATAGGCTCGATCTCGAATTGCGCAGTTCGTTACCGACGAGCGCCCAAAAGGGATGGATATCAAGAAATTTATGTAAACCGAGTCATAATGCGGGTTTAGGGATTTCTTATACTTTTTGCCTCTACCTGAGGGCGCCTGTGGGATCTCCGCTTCCGTAACGCGGGCATCCAACGCCAAAGCCCGGAACAGGGGAGGGAGACGGTGTAGCGATGGGGTGGATACACATAAACGGAGTTGAACGTATTAATTTCGGAGAATCATAAAGGCCAAGCTTCACCGCACGCTTGCGCAGCTTGTCTGAAAGGACCCTCCCAAGCTCACCTGCTTACTCGTTTTGCTTCCCGTCAAGTTTCCACGCTTGCTCAACACGCTTCTCAACCAGGGAAAACGGCACATCACCCATAGCCCATGGGTCATTGAAGATAAGCAATCGAGTATGTCCTTCTCAAACCCTCCAAGCGATTTGAATGTTACCAGGGTGGGCGGACAAAGCCTGCGGGTTCAATACCAATCCTTCTCAAATTTATTTGGTTGGCTTCCCACCCCGGTTCGCCAGGTATGATCCCCATACCAGAATGCCGCCTCCGTTTAGCGCTGCTCCCCTTTCCGCCCACATGGGCTAGTCCATGAGCCTTAGTTTACTCGACTTCTTTCACGGCAATGTTCTTTCTTTGTTATCATCTCTTTCTAAATTTATTTTAGCGCAAACGTGAGTCAGCTAGGGGTCACCTACCCAAAGGAGCAACCGTCTGCTGCGCCTTGGTTTTATTTATTGTCACCCCATCGCCAACTCTCCGCATAGGCTCAGGCGGCGTACTTCCAGTTTAAGTATAACATGTGAATTTTACATGGTGAAGTAGATAGGGTCTTCGTGCATAGCCACGAGGCTAACGCTGAGGGCCGGGATTTTCTAGGGAGCCGTCCCTGAATCCACCAGAGTGGTTAAGCTGCAGGCCCCAATTTCCTCAAAAGGGGATTCCCTAACACTGATTTATTTGATCAAGGCCCGACTAGTTACCCCAGAAGTCCGAAGCCCCAAAATACTACGTTTCCGGGACGTTTCCTAACACGATTTAGATGTTGTCCACCAAACCAACGCTAGCTTGGAGGAAATATTTGAATGCCAGGGAAACGCCCAAATCGGGACAGGCCTAGCGGGTGAGGTACCTTCCTCTCCTCTAAACACATTAAATTCGGACACGGCTTAAGCGGCGAATAGTGGCGTGAAGCCCTTGCTTATTTTCAACGGAGCCGGAGGCAACGGCCAAGATCGAACATGTCGTTTGACCTTGACGAAGGATCAGGTCAAAAGATGCGGAGGAAACCTACGAGGAACGAGGATTTTAATTTTTGGGCATGAAAGCCTCCGGGTGTAGGGAATGCCGAGCTGTTATTCGCAGCGATTCTGTTGAACGGCACGGAGATCCCATCCCATGGAAGGAAATCGAGTGACCGCCGGAAATCCGCCAGATGGCGGGAAATGCTAAAGATAATCGGAGTATAGTATTAGGAAGAGCTCAGAGTCGAGCAAAGCTTCTTAGTCACAGGCAAGCCGCCTCCGACAGGGCCGCCTAGTTACTCCCGCCTCGTAGCCCGAGCGGGCGAGCACAATCCATGGCCCTCTGCATCAAAATTGACGGCCAATATCATCTCTCACGCGGCTACCTTTTTCATTTAATGCTACGCTACTGTCGTCTGGACCGCCTCCTTACCGAGCAGCCGTTGGACGAGATTTTCCCTTGTAGCTATTTTCCCTTGGAGCTATTTTCACAAACACCGACGGCTGCTCGTATAAAAGGAGATATCAAAATGCTCAACATGATATCTCAAGCTCAGAAAGCATCGCTTTTCTATCAAGCTGACATCCTTGCACTTTCTCCACACAATGTCCAATCTACCAACGGATGCACCCCTTCGGAACAACTGGGATCCCAGCAAATATGCAACTATAAAAGACGAAATTAGGGCTCTCAGATATTACAAAAGACGAGATGCAGATCCCAGTATGTCTACTGCTTCAATCTCGCCGTGGTTAGATGACGCGGCAATGCTAACTATTCGGCGGTCACAGTGGGTCGACGCATAGCGAGAGGAGGAGGAGATCCTCGTGCAGCCAGAGAAGACGTATCTATGAGCGACGTAGACAGGAGATATGGGGAGCTTGAGCGGTCCGAACCCGGAAAGACGTTGATTGCAGAAGTAATCGCGGAAGAGGAAGCGTTAGAAGCAACCAATCAGAAGTTATTGCAAGAATAGGCTGAAATCATGGGAGCAGGAGTTTAAAGATATGCAGAGGCACTTGGAGGGTCCAGAGCAGGGGAGATGGTTGTGATGTGAATGCCGAGATGCGCGACTAGAGGAACCGGCGAATTCGGGGACCAATCTGTTGTTGTCGTTTCGTGTTATGACGTGGTGTGGAATTACAAATACGGAACTGGAGAAGTTCATCTAACAGCTCGATACCGAGTGCATGGGCTCTGAATAGAGCCGTGTCGCGCAAAGCCACGGTTCTGTTTGTTTGACTACTGCAAGGCACCACATGGGCATGCGCAGCGGCTATCGGTTGAGCTTGCCCTAATTCATTTCGCCAAGATACCAAGCAAATGTGCACTAGAGCTGACGTCCGCGACGTCGTTTTGAAGTTGATCCAGCATCGGTGTTGTCGTTGTCGCAAACGCTGCCAGACTTGGTTGGAGGGGGCGCGGCGGTTGGTTGCTGAGGTAATGGACCCTATTCATTACAAAAAGGCCCAAGGCCCGTCACCCGACCGTTGGAATTTGGACGATCGACCACCTCAGCTACTCACTCTCCTCCTTTCTGCCTCCACCCCCTCCTGCCATGTCTTGGAAGATCACTAAGAGTGAGGATAGCCAGGCAATCCTCGACGCTTGGGAGCGACGCTGATGAAGTGGTTTCGATAGAGATTAAGGAGTTGGGCTCCGGCACCAGCTCGCTCAGCTCGACTCCTCCCCAGCCAGGATCGCGTTCAACCACTCCGACACCCTCTAACCCTATGCCAGATGCTCCCATATCAAGGACTGGTCTCCTCACCATTCGCGTTGCGGGTGCTCGCGGGTTATCGTTGCCAAGCGGTGTAAACGTCCCACCTGTCATCCAACAAGCGCTCTCCACACAACAGGCGCAAGTTGCATCGTCAGTGACTTCACAGAGCGTCAGCCAGCAGCACAGACTGGCCCAGAAGTCAGGAAAAAGAGAGAGTCTGCAACGGAAACAGTGCTGGTGGCTTCCATACATCGTCCTCGAATTCGACAAGAATGAAATCCTCATCGACTCATTGGGTGGTACGATACAAGAGCCTGTCTGGATGTTTCAGGCCCATTTGTACGTCTTTTCCCTTTTGCTTACGCCCGTCGTTCTGTCGCGGAACCTTCATTTCTGAACGCGGTGCCATGACGCTGAAATGACGTTCCTGACCGCGTTCCTGCCTTCTATAGCGACGTCTCTCGAGTATCGGAAATTGCTTTGCAATTCTACCTTCGAAACGGAACAAAGACAGAAGACCTCGGCAACGATGAACTTGGCAAAGCCGATCTCTTCATGGGCAACCTCACATTTGTACCGGACTTCGACAGACCAGGCACAGTTGATCAGTGGTACGACGTCACCAACGGCGGTGGTCAAGTCAACGTCGCAGTTACTTTCCGTGCGAGCACAGTACGTTGTAGTCTATTTTATTCCTCGCCCGACAACGTCCGAACTTAATCTATTCCGCCGGTAGAATCAATCGTTGTCGATCGATAGCTTCGACCTCCTAAAGGTGATCGGGAAGGGCTCGTTCGGCAAGGTTATGCAAGTGAGGAAACGAGACACCTCCCGAATTTATGCACTCAAGACCATCCGGAAAGCGCATATTGCTTCGCGCAATGAGATCACTCATACGCTTGCCGAGCGTACGGTCCTTGCCAAGGTCAACAACCCCTTCATCGTCCCGTTGAAGTTTAGTTTCCAGTCACCGGCGAAGCTCTACCTCGTGCTTGCGTAAGTCGCTGACTTAACTCTAGTGTCTTCATGTGCTCAGTTCGGTCTCTACTAGGTTTGTGAACGGCGGAGAGTTGTTCCACCACCTACAGCGAGAGCAGGTAAGGAGATTTGACTGGTGACTCTCATTGCCGCTGCATCCCTTACGCGTTAATGCTTAATTCAGCGATTCAATGAGGAGCGTAGTAGGTTTTACGCAGCGGAACTTTTGTTAGCATTAGAGCATCTCCACGCGTTTAACGTCGTTTATCGGTGAGTCGTGACTGCCGGACCCTTTCGTTCGCGCCTACTCATACCATTTTCAGGGACCTCAAACCTGAAAACATCTTGCTTGACTATACGGGCCACATTGCCCTGTGCGACTTTGGCTTGTGCAAGCTTAATATGTCGGACCAGGACACCACCAACACATTCTGTGGGACTCCGGAATACTTGGCGCCGGAACTATTGTTAGGACACGGATACTCGAAGACCGTGGACTGGTGGACTCTTGGAGTGCTTCTCTACGAAATGCTGACTGGTCAGTCGCCATGCTCTGCCGAATGCTATACTCTAACTGATCGAACCTCACTCAGGGCTCCCGCCGTATTACGATGAGGTATATCATCTCGCTCGTCTCCGCGAGAGGCTATTCACTGAAGTACATTTTTGCGCTAGAACACAAACGAGATGTACCGCAAGATTCTTCAGGATCCTTTGCGCTTCGGCGACGAGGTCGGATCCGACGCTCGTTCCCTCCTAACTGCTCTTTTGACCCGGGACCCATCGCAACGGTTGGGTGTCAACGGGGCGGAGGAGATCAAGCGGCACCCATTCTTCTCCAAGCACATCAACTTTGAGAGGCTGTTGGCCAAGAAGATCCAACCGCCTTTCAAGCCCAGCGTGGCCAGTGCTATCGACACTAGGTATGGGATTGGCGTCTGCGCGCGGGGATTTGCTGGAATCTGATGGATCCACGTACCAGTAACTTTGACCAGGTCTTCACCTCCGAAGAGCCGTTGGATAGCGTAGTTCCGGACTCGGATTTGTCCAAGACCGTTCAAGACCAGTTCGCCGGGTTCTCCTATGACGGCAGGGCGGACGAACTCGACAAGGGCGGTCAAAGCTATATTGGATGATCATTTCCACGCCACTATCTCATTTGCTTCTCATCAAGCCCTGCATCTTTTTGCTCCACACATCTCATGTCTTTGTTTTTTCTTTGTCATTGGTCGTTGGTCTTTGTAGCCTCGGGCCCATCCAGTACCCCTTACTCGAGTCTGCTCTCACAGCGCATACATAGCATTTCAACGGAAATCATAGCACTTCAATTTTACTTTCTCGTTCGATTTTTTTTGCCCTTGCAGAGGAGTTGCGCCATGAGGCGTCGAATATTCCCATTGTCGCTTCCCGCAAAGACCGCTAGCGCCACCTGAAATCGTGAGATCCGCCCCTAACTAACTCTTTCGATCTCGACCACCTCGCTCCATGCTCAACATCGTCTAACTTCCCCCCTGCATCCTCTAACGACCCTCCGCTACGCCTCCAAGACGAAGTCAACCATACGCTACAACATCCAATCCCACAATTTGAAAACCCGGCCACCGAACTATTTTGCAAGCCTCAAGGTCCTCAACATAATCTAACAATCCCAACGACAAGGCTCCATGGCCACGGCTGAGACCCGGCCGTTTTCCAGTTCGTCCCAACCCATAAAAGTGGAACCAAGGTCCCCTTGACTGATGCTGGCGGCTTTGTGTGGACAGGAAATTACAGTGGTCTCGAAAATCAAACGATTGCGGCCGTATGCATCGGTTCATTTTGTCTGACAACGTTCGAACTTATGCGCCGCAAGCGGCGGAAGACCAAAGCATACAAAGCCGCGCTGAAGGATGGCACTGCGGAAGAGCTAGCAAGTGTTGAATCCTGGGAGTGGGGGTAGTGAGTCCTGCAAGATTTTTGCTCATGGGATGGACATGACCAAGCTAAACGCACAATCCTCCGTTCTCCTCGGCGATATCATCGCCGACCAACGTGTTTAGCTTGTACCAAGGACGATGTTGGGCAAAGTAAGCCTCATTCAAAACAGCCCGTTGGAGCTCCCCTTGTACTGACCCTTTGCGCGCATTCAGACGTGCCTCGCCGCCAATGCCGAAGCTGCCGTTAGCATGGGTGAAACAGATGATCACGTTTCCCGAACATGCCCTCCTGCCGTTAATCGGTCCTGATTCCACCGTGTACGCACGCTTTCTCCGTGGTGCCTGTAAGCATCTTTCAATGTTGTTCTGCTTGTTGGAAGGCTTACTTACGCTTGTCTGTCATGTCAGGGTACTTTACGATGCTCCACACGTTCACGACCCTGCCTGTCCTCCTCCCCATCCATCTCGTATATTCACCGGAAACCGTCTCCACAAAGAGCATGACCCGTGCATCCCTTTCGTCACTCATCGAATCACCATCTGGGCAGAAGTTGTTGGTCGTTCATCTTATCATGCTCGCCTGGCTCTCGACATCGTGGATTGGAATCCTCTTCTGGATCTGCCGCGGGGCTTTCCGATATCGCCGGCAAGCTATCAAGCAAGCGGCTGACAAAGTCAATGAGGACGAGGAGAAGGCACGCCAAAATCCGTTGCCGGGCGTGGACGAGGAAACCAGGAGACGACTGAGAGGCTGGAGGCTCCGGACGGTGATGGTGACCAACATCCCTGCACCGCTCCGTGACGAGAAGCTTCTCAAAGAGTACTTCGACTTCTACTTGGCTCTGGTCAGAGCCGAACCACCTGCAGCTCCAGGCCTCATTGCCGGAGTTGTCTCGTTCTTCTCCCGTTTTGCGCAAGCTCGAGCAGCGAGGGAGGTGGAGAAGGACATCCTGGAGATTGACACGGAGGCCAACGATGCAGCGTCCCGCTTGCGGAATATCGTCGCCTCAGAAAGCGAGAAAGGAGAGAGCATTCCCGTCATTGAGAAGGTGGTGGTCGTCCGCAAGATGACGGAGTTGGCTTCGCTGCTGGAGCGTCGGGAGGAAATATTGAAGAAGCTGGAGGAAAGTCATATTACCCTGGCACAGAAGACTCTGGAAGGCGTTCAGAAGTGGACAGTGAAGAAGGCTCAGGGAGGGAAATCGACTGCGACGTATCTAAAGAGGATGTCGAAGAAGGAAAAGGCAGCTCGACGTGCAAGTGTCAAGTGCAAGGAGAGGACTAGCGGCGACGAAAATACGATCACTCCGGCACCTGATGCAGCCAACGAGCCAAACGACAACGACACCGCCGAAGGGGCCGAAACCGCCGAAACCGCCGAAGCTGAGGAGCCGACAGAAGAAGATGATGAGGAGGCTCTGAACTATCTGGCGGAAGTCCTTAAACCCTATCTGGAGGAGTTTGGGCTGACGGAGGATACGTCGCTGAAAACGAAGATCTCGAAATTGACGAAATGGCTCCCTCCTTATAGACTTTACCGGACGGTCAAGGCTGATGCTCTAGCCGCTGGCGGACATTCCCGGAACGCCAGTGCAGAAGGCCCCGAGACCGAGGGCGCCGCAATTCCAACCTATCCGCCGACGTCTGGTTCGCCACCCGCATCTCCAACCCTGGACTCGAGGTCCCAGGTGACAATTTGGGAGGTCCTCCACACCGTACCAAGGCATTATCTCGATGCTTTCCAACCCCTTATTCGCTTGAACTCCCTCTTCCGCGGTGCAACCGTTCCTGCCATCGACTATTACACAACAAAGCTCGGACTCCTCACGGCACTGATTAACGAATCCCGTTCACGGCCTACAAACCAGTACATTCCAGCATCGACTGCATTCGTCACATTTGCCGACCCGGGAGATGCGCTGAGGGCTGTCAAGCTCATTCCAAGTCACCCGAAGAATCCATTAGCTTGCCTGGTTACTCCCGCACCGGAATACGGAGATTTGGATTGGAGCCGTCTTATGACCAAGACATTCACGGGAGAGTTTCTCAAGGACTGGGTTGTTGATCTGGGTGTTTGGGCATTCACTTGTTTTTGGATCCTTCCCGGTACGTATCCTCCAGTCGTTCTTGTCGGCCTGTTACTCACTCTTGCGAATAGTCACGTTCTTCGTCTCTCTCGTCTCTATCAACAACTTGAGTACGCTGATTCCAGGACTTGTGAGGATCATTTGCTCGCACCCCTCGATTCTCTTTTGCTGACCGCCAAATATCTTAGGGAGATTACTTGAACCGGAACCCGGATCAGCTCGAAGTTCTATCTTCGCTTGTCCCGACTCTTCTCGTCACGGGTCTTGCAATTCTCGTCCCCCTTCTACTACTTCTCATCTCCAAGAAAGCGCATACTATCGTTCTCCTGTCCAAGCTGCACGACCAGATCATGACTCGCTATTACAAGTTCCTCGTTTGCAAGTCAGTTAACTTGCGCACCGCATCTGATGGGAAACTGTGCTAACCTTACGGGCTGTTTCAGCGTGTTGATTTTCTTCTGCGTTGGTGTTTCCGCATTACAAACTTTCTTGGCGAGCTGGAAGCAAGCGGTCAATCCCTTACAAACGGTTGCCAACAAGTTCCCCGATGCGGCCCCCTTTTATGTTGGGTATGCGTTGAATCCCTTCAATGTGCCAGCAGTCTCTGATTAGTCTATTTCTCTCCAGCTGGCTAATCTTCCAAACTGCAATGCATGCAGGACTTGAGCTCGGCCTTCGTAAGTCTGACGCTCTAGCCCGTAACCTGGTGTAGCGGACCCTAACTAATTTTACATCAGTTGGCCTACCGCTTCTGGTCTACCCCGCAACCGTGCTCAAGGCTACAACACCGCGGAGGCGCAAAGCAGGAACGCGTCCTCGTACTTTCAACTTTTATTGTGCGTTGTACCATTTTCAATCCTTCCTGGATGTTCTCAGTGCTGACGTCGGTTCTGGTCTGTTTCCAGATTGGCTTCCTAATCACCTTATCGTACTGTTTGTTGTGTTCTGTTTCTCCATTCTCAATCCTCTCGTCATCCCATTCGCATTTATATACTTTTCCGTTGCATCTGGTGAGCATTTCTATATTTTCTCTCTACCAGTTTAATTCTGACAGGGGTATTTTTCATAGTGGTCTTCAAGCATCAAGTGCGTCTTCCTCCCCACCCATGTCCTTCTTCCCGACTGACCAATTGGCTTTTAGTTCCTTCATGTCTATTCGAAAGCATACGAACTGAACGCATCTGTCATACTAATTCGCTGGGTCCGCTACTCCCTCGATGGCATCATATTGTCTCAAGTAGGCCTCCCTTATCCGTATCATGCTCTCTATACTCAAATATCTTGTCGACATCTTAGGTCATCTTTCTCGCTTTGACGATTATCTTGAAAAAGGATGTTCTTGCCGGATTTTCCGGTCTCTTCATAGGGCTTACAGTTGTGCTCAAGCTCTAGTAAGAACAGACTTAAGTCACACTCAGACACTGGTACTGACCTTATTGCGTCCCTTTAGTATGACCAGCTTCATTAGAGCTAACTTCGCTATCGACCAAGTGAACGAAGGCCGGGCTATTTGCGGAGTCCCGGAACCTCCTCCACCTCAGCAATTACAGCATCCTGCAACAGAGGAGGAGAAACCAGCCGAAGGACTCTCTCCAACAATAACGAGGGAGCATGAACGCCTTGTCAACAACGAAGGACCGTCGAGTCCGGCGGAGCATACCAGCCTTGGGACACGTTTGAACAACTTCTTCCATCACCATCCATCTTCCCAGCCCAAGCGACACCACCGACGCTCTTCGGAGGAACATCATAGTTCAGTCCGATTCTGGACATGGAAACTCCCGTCCGGTGCCATGCAGTTTGCATACACGACCCTCCCCGCAAGACCGAACAACAGACATCCTTCCAATCCTTTCCGTCCTCGACGGCAACCTTCCCCTTCACCCACTCCAAGCATCAATCAAGGTGCTGGGGACACAGCACCACCACCTCAGCCACCACATCCGGGGATAATTAGCTTGGCTTCGCCTCAGCCCGCCATTTACACCGACCCGTTCGACCACGCTGAACAGCAAGCATCTTGGGCCGACATTAACGCTAGCCGCAGACATGATCTCATCAGGCCTCACGAGAAACGGCAGGCTTGGGATGACGCTCCCCGGTATGACTTGACATACGAGAACCCTCACTACACCAGGCCAATAGAGAACATTCTTTGGCTTCCCGTCAATCCATGTGCGATCCTCGACCTCAACGAGACTGTGGATGTCTTGAGAGCGATCACTAGCGAGCCTGGTGCTGGGGCGCTCGGGCAGTGGATTAACGAGACAAGTTCGGTGGTCGTGGAGCCAGCAGAAACTACCAACCTTCCTCCACCAGTAACTCCAGATCCCGAGAGCGAATTGGAGGAGGGTCTGACAGAAATGCCTCTGTTTGGAACCGAGAGGATCGATCTTCCCCCAACAATCGAGTCTCGAATAGAGTCGATCTATGGGGAGAGGGACCCGGAGAAGCCTGAATCCAGTGATACTCCATCCCTTCTAGGTTTAGCTCGCACTTACACCCGGCGGAAGTCAACGTCAATGTCCATGACCTCGACTCAAGCTGGTCCAGGAGGGAGATCCTTCTCAGGCGGTACCTTGGCATCAGTTCAACACGCAGGATCCACATCGCTTCGACACTCGACATCCCGCTTGTCCCGCCACAGTCAAACACCCGCCTCCCCTATTACACCTGCTCCGCCGTCGGCCAACTCTATCGGCTCTATCGGCATGGGTATGCCTTCGCAACCTCCCGTTACCCCTCGAAACCCACAACGCATGCAGAGCGTGACCAGTGCTCGCTCAAGATTCCGGTCAGGATCAATTGCAGGAAGCCGCATGAGCTACGATCCATTCGACCATGTCGACCTCGGTTCGCAGACGCCCTTTGCCGACCCAAACCTCAACATCGTCCTTCGAAGCACTGTACGATTAGTCGATGACTCTCCCGACGAGATTCCACCAGAGTTTGGAGGTTTGCCTTCTGCGAGCCTCAGCGTTCCTGGGCAAGGCACCTCATCATCCGCCGGGGGGCTCACACCCGGTGCGGCTCGCCTTGTGGTCCCTGAGACTCCTATGACGAATCGGACGGGTCGGGCAAGATCAAATAGCAGGTTCAGCGTTACAGCTAGGGAAGCCCTCGTTGGAGAAGTACTGGCTGAGGAACAGCTTGCGACGACTGAACGAGTGAAAAAAGAGTCCCAAGAATCCGAACGAGGTGCACCACGCTCATGGGTTACTTCTTGGCTTTACAACACGCTACGACACGATGAATGACCTTTCCATACTGTACACGACCGCTACGATATGTCTTTGTAACTTATGCACTTTTTCAAATCCTTTTCTCTAACAACATCGCATAATTTTTGCCACTTCGACTCGACCAGGAGTAGCACTACTAGTAGAGGCAAAATGAGTCGAATGCATATCTTGCTTCGTGGCGCAATTGGTTAGCGCGTCTGACTGTTACCGTCCCGGTCATCAGGAGGCTGTGAGTTCGAGTCTCACCGAAGCAGTCACTTTTTGCTCAGTGGGCTAGTCATGTTCCCATGAATGGGACCAAGTCATGGGAGCGTTTCCTCCCTGGACTTACTGCGTTCCCCTCGATAGCAATATCATTGCTGATCCTTCGGTCAATTTCAAAGGACTCCTCCCCTTTGAGTTTCCGGGGCTCCTCTTCGGTTTTTTTATTTCCAATTCTTTCAGAACTCAGGAGTTAATCGATCACAATTGCATTTTCATAGCCGAGCAGCGTGTCAGGTACCCCACAGATTTCATGTAGCGTACAAGGTGTTTAGACTTCATTCGGCAGAAGCGATAATGCCGACACTAGCTATGACGGCACTAAGGACTGCATGTGAAAATGAATACGTCCGTGATACCGGGAATTATGTTCTGTATCCCGTTGGAGATGATAGGCAAAGGACCAATGGAGTCGGTGAGTGAATCGACGAGTCCTTGCGGCCTGACTAGCCGGTCATCCCAGAAGTACCTAGAGGACGTGTGCGAGGCTCCCAAGCGGAGGTGGTTAAACGAACGGGATACCGAGCTCATTGAATCATACTCTCCTTTGAAGTATCGTGCTCGATTGGCCCAGAGTCTATCTCAGACTTCCAGTGGAGCATACGCGTCTAGCTTAATGTTAAGGTATGAACGGGGCCAGAGACCAAATGTCGACCCATACACAGGTCGATGTATATCCCATCCGCGACAGGCGGTCTCGGCTTCAAAAGGTGTCGCGTTTTCAACTCGAGGAGTCGCCCCGCACTAACAGATTGTCAAGCGAATTAGCTTCCTGAATAGACTCTCAACGAGACTATTTCGAGAGGATAGCCTTTAAAGGGAATGCTGCCGCCTTTAATCCGCCGAATGCGAATGAGACGAGTGATAACTGCCGGAGCGGGGCAGTGTGCTGTCTGTGTTAGGCAGGAACACGCTTCGTGAGTGCAGACGGGAGCGGGCTACGAGTTAGGAAGAACTATAGAGCGCCAAGGGGTTGGAAAGAACAATGGGTATATGGGACATGCACAATGTGGTCATGTGGATTGGCATCGGTGTAACTGGCCGAGGACTACGTAGTATAACGTCGTAATCTTTGCTGCGGCGATAACGTACGCGTCGCAGGAGCTGAAATGCTCTCAGAACGCGCTCTGCCTCTCTTATGGCTTGTGGTGAGCTGAATCACGATTGTTCTGAGAGGTGCTGAAAAAGGAATGGAGCCAGGTACGCTGAGGTGGGGCTAGTGGACAGGCCGAACGCCGGACGCGTCGCGTCAGTCCATGGCGCCGACACTATGGCAATAGACGACGGTAACATGACGACGCAGAAACTGGGATGCAGCCTCCAAGAAAGGAAATATTCTGAGTGCTTGTCTGGCAAGTCCCGAGAACCAGGAGGATGCAATACCATCGCAATTAGGACTGGAAAGAGGCTGGACGCCGTGTCTGGTGGCCAGCCGTCGAGACGAGCTAGACGAAGACAGTGTCTTCGAGGCATGTGCTCAAGTTGTGGAAGCGTTTAACGGAAGTGGTAGAGGTTTCGTCGTGTTGAATTTGTCTAATGAATGACCCCCCTTGGCCAACGAAAAGCGCGAGCCAGCTTACGTTTTATACTCTAAAAACAGACTGACGGACTGTCGAGTAAGGTAGCCGCCCATACTCACGTCGGACATCGGGAATTGTGACGAGGTAGAGGGAGATGCCAAGGAGGGCTCGGTCCGGCATGGACAAATGAGATCAGGGCAGTTCAGAAGGGATACTCGAGAGAGTTCGAACGTACTACCATCTCGTCCCCCCCCCCCCCCAACCAATCCCGCCACCATTCCATATCCCCCTTCACCTTCTTCAAAATTCTACACACAAGTACCACACTTATCAAGAGCCTCTATTTCAAGAACATGTTGGAGCAACTGGGCAAGCCATCTCCTACCCAACTTGACCTTTTCGTGTGGTTCAACCACGTCTTGAAGAACAGCTGGATGACGTGTCCCAATCATGAAGGAAGCCCGGCGTTCAAACCACTTCAGCAAGCATATCTTGATTGCAGGGGCAGGGCGCCGAGCATTTCAGACCCATGGGGACGTCAAACATCATACTGGACGACCTTGCCTTGAGGCTCCCAGACAAGCGCGAACCAAACCGCTGCTCCTCCTTCCGCCAGAAGCTCAGAATCAAGCTCAGAAGCGCAAATCAAGTTGACCTGCTGAGAAGCTGGTCCCTCGGAAAGCTTGTGGCGTCTAGCTCTCAAAGAAGTTGCTGGGCGTTGGTTCCCTCGACGATGAGCGCCCGTCCAAGGCAAACCATGAAGACACCAGCCAGCGACAGATCGTCAAGGAGCACAAGAGTCGAAAGATATAATCAGAGCGCGAATCTCTGCTCTCCTCCTGCCTTTATGACCGCCGGGATTTTCCTCCTCCGAGTAATAGGCCTTCTTTCTCAGGCTCGCACTGGGCGGCTCCACAGGGCGACCCTCACAAGGATGATCTGATGTGTACGATTGCGGGAGGTATCTTCCACAGTAGGGGTAATTTCCTCGACGCCTCTTTTCGAATCGAAGGTCAAGTACTCTTCGGGCTACAACAGGTGGCTAGATTTTCCAGGGACATCACTCTTTTTCGAAATTGGTCGATAACGTCAGGAAATAATGCGTGCCAACCAAACGCGTTTCACCGAGCGCCCTTTGGCCCCAAAGGTAAATAAATGCCTGCAGGGCTTCCACTTAGTCCCAAATTGCTCTCGATTCCCTCGTCGACTCTCCCTCGACTCACGCCCGCCGCTATCATCTCTCGAGTCCACCAAGATATCCAATGTATTCTACCAAGCTATCCGGCCTCAAAGTTGTCCTTGGATCGAGCGAGGTGACAATGCGCCCCGTGATTGCTGCTGGCGTGACTATGTAACACCCGATGTACAATGTCAAAAAGCTTCATACTCCAGTCCGCGCTTTAACACTCTTCCCCTCCTCCTCCCATCTCCCTCTCTCCAGTGATAGTGCGGTCTTCTCTATCTCACCTGTCTAACCCACTCTCAACGCCTCACCTGTCTAACTCACTCTCAACGCCTCAGAGACCGCCTCTGCTACTCAGCACCACCTCCTTCCTCTCCACCAAACACAGCCTCCTGCTCATCTCTATCCTCGACATCCTCCAACTCCCAAACCATGGCTCCTACTCGCCCTTCCGTTACAAGCGTTGTTCGTGATGCTCGTGCCAACAACCCCAGTCAGCGCCCTTCCGCGATACCATCAGCGCCGTTCGTTGCCAACGTGTCAGCGCACGACGACATCGGCCACCCCCAAAACACCTTATCACAAGTCCCTAACCCAACACCACCTCCTCCCAAACCATCCGCCGCCACTTCATGTCATACTCCGGAACAGCGCAGGCCCCACGTCGTCCCTGGCGTCACCCGCGTTCCCATCCAGATCAACGAAGCGGCTGTCATCAAAAACATCGAGAAGATGACAACAACCACCTGGAGTCTGCTCGACAAATGGCCCTTGGGCAGTTTATTCGGGTTACTCGGCGGAGGCAGGGAGCCTCAGCAGGGAGAGGCCGCTCTTCCAGCAAAAGTTGCACCCAAAGCTGCGGAGGAGGAACGTTCTGAGGACGAGTATCCGCCTCCGCCATACTCATTTAAATAACACGTCTGTGAGTGCCATTCCATTATCTTTCGACGGTATCAAGCCCTTTACTAAGACGATTGATTTTACGATAGCGGAAGGGACCCAACAACAACTACATTGAAAAGAAGTTCCGTAAATTGAACTATCAAGCTGGCAAATGTGTTATTTACAACAACGGCCTCATCTGAGCACGACGCCCACGCAGCGGTCGTCTTGCTCTTTGCAGTCCGATATTGCAGCACCAGCTCAGAACACCCGCATGGAGAGGTGACGATTGGCCGCCAGACGATCGACGCGTATCCCCGGCAGCATCCATGCCGATTGATTGTACTTGGCCGGCTTGGTACGTCGCTTTGCCTCGTGTTCGTGTTCGAGTGGTTGTTATATAAACTATATAACCTTGGCATTTCCGCCCCTCACCAATATTGATCTCTTCCTCCGCCCTTTCTTGTTTGGTCTGTGTCTTCGGTATATATGCGCGTCGTTGTACTCGAGTCGTATTCTCTCCGCGTGTTGTAGGCAGTCCAAACTCAAATAACGTCATGAACCCCTATCGTAGTGGCAATGCCGTCGACATGGCAACCCAACACGACTCCGTCCGGGTCTCGGTAAGATAAGGTTGTGCCGCTAGAATGTTCTGTCGAGGGCTCTTCAGCTGCATTTGCCATTTCAAGAACGGGGTGCAATCTCGCAGTAGTGTGACGTCGACGTCGGCATCGCCGGTGAACCGGGATTGCTTGACAACCACTACTATCTTGAATATCAACGGTGTTAGTCTAAATACAGCTCTGTGATAGATGAATAGAACGATGTGGTTCTGAGCTAAAGGGTGGATGGCAGGGGCTCCTCGGCGTCTTTCCTCGCGACATGCCTCGCGCCCAATTGGCGAGCACAATGCAGACACGAGCCCAAACGATAAGCGGTATGAGTAAGATCAGATACAGTAGCCAAGAACTTTGCTGTTTCCCTTGCGCAGTCGCAAAACATCGCCTTCTGGCGGGTTGACGCGGTTTCCAACTCAGCTGGGGTCCCAAATGGGGATGGAACCAGATATGGATAAACGAGGTAGTTGAAGTTACGTTTCGGATGACCACGCACGGAAATTATGTCTAGGTCTCAGATAGTTTAGCTGAGAGTCGACGGAACTTGAAACCCGTTAGACTAACCACTTGTCCGAGATCAGGTGCTCAAGATGGGACAAATGTAATAGCTGGTAAAACGAGCCAAGGACCTTGGACACGACAATTTTAATGTACAGCCCAAGAACCTGGCGCAGGATTTCGTTGGATAGAGATGCTCGAAGGCAGTTTGCACGGTAGAGGCGGAGGTGCACCACACGACTGTTTCTACCTCAATCCTTGTTGGCTAGAGCTTGTGCAGCGGCTGATAGAGTCCAGGTTGGTACCAGAAACCTTCTGCGACGGTTGCTATCTGCTTCTACACGCCCCTCAAGCCGAGTGGTCGCCCCGCCCCCAACAAAACTGCCCAAAGCCAGTTGGCAGTATGAACCGAGACGCTTCGAGGAGAAAGGTAACTGAAAGGAAGTTGCTTCTGTATTTGATCCATCGAGCGTGACCATTGATAGCTGCCCGCGGAGCGGTGTACGACTACGATAGACAGAACACGCTCCGGGAACGCAAACGAGAACGAGCATCGGGTAGGAAGAATTTTAGAGTACCGAAAGGTCAAGATAAAACAAGCGACAGAGTATTTCGTGCATGTACGGTATGGATCTAAATGTCCAAATGCGGTGCAGGCCGTAGCATACGTACCACGTCGTAATCGTTGTTGCGGCACAGATGTATAACGTCTCCTAGAAGGCGTACTGTCCACCTTTTGGCTTGTGATGATTTAAACCATAGCAGCGATGTAAGGGGCTAGGGCCAGTCCCACTGAGGTGGTGGGGCCAGTCGACAGATTTGGTAGAGTACATGGTGTTACGGCGATGCAACGGCTGTCGCTGGTAGGCGACAGTGAACGTCATGATAACGACTAGGAAACCCGAATACAGTTTTTAACGAAACGGATTATTCCAACCTCTCATAAAGCGAGTGGTGAAGACTTGAAGCATGGATCCATCGCAATTGAGACTGGAGGGGCTAAGCTGAGTATGGGGGGGATAAAGCTTGCTCCGATGAGTATGGAAGGCTTGGATTCTTGTCGGGATCGCCCAGAGGAATGAATAGCCTCTTTGGAGCGAGAAGGTAAAGCAGGTGGGGCGGTCGAGTGAGATAGCCTATCACAAGGCCGAGCCGTGGAAAGGCTGTAGTGATGTTGTGACAGATGCCAAGCTTGGGGGGCTTTGTTCGATGAATCAGGGCTAGTATTCGGGAACGGGCCGTTAGCTCGTTTTCCCCTCCACCCCCCGTTCTGCCTCCCCCACCACCACCGTCCCTCGACTCTCCTCCTTGAAAACCACCACACGATACATCTTAGCAAGATCTCACAGCTAGAACGGATTGCAGCTTGGACCATTCATAGGCTAAGGGGCAGATTGAAATAATCAATTCGACCCAGTCCAACAACCACGATGAAGAGGTGACCGACGTATCCCGGCCGAGAAGAAAGCCCCATTCCTAGCATCCCTCCAGTAAGCATATCTTCAGCACAATTCACTTATGTTCTTGAGATCGTAGAGACGTCCACGTATTCAATATTATACTGGTCTGACGGGAACCGCCTGCCTCGCCGCTCTCCGGATCAGACCGATGCTGCTCTCTTCTCTAGAACCTCGGAAGCCAGCTCAGAAACCAGTCCAGAAGATCCGACAGAGTTGGAGCTGCTGAAAAGCTGGTTCTTGGAAGCGTTGCGGCCGCCAGCTTCTCAGAAGTCCGTCGACGTTGGATCCGCCAACACTGCTTGTCCGCGGCAACACGGCGGCATACCCAGCAAGTGACAGATCGCACAGCATACAAAGAGTAAAAGGATACGACAGGAGCGTGAAATCTACACCCTCCTCCTTTACTTATGGCCCACCACCTTTATCCCTCCAGAGTCCTTCTTCCGAATAGCAAGAGCAGCCAGCCCAATTTCTCACCCTCGTTCAAGGCTTTCTTTCACACGCGGTCCTTCCTTCCGAGTCTATCAGGATGATCTCATATGTACAATCTTGGAAGGACCTGGACACAGTAGGGGGTTAGGCCTTCCTTGAAGCCACCTAAATCGAATTTTCAACGGTGAGTAGCTCTTCCGGCCATAAAAGCCACCAGATATTCTCAGGGGCATCACTCCCTTTCGACATCGGTCAATAACGTCAAGAAACGCCTTGCCAACAAAACGTGTTTAACCGAGCACCCTGTTTTCACGGACTCGGAGGCAAATTAAAATGCTTAAAAGTATCACACTGGCAGTCCTGAACCCTCCAACTCCCCAACGACTTCCCCTCAACTCACGCCTGACAGAAATGACCTCTCGGTGTCATCAATGTATTCCATGTATTCCACCGAGCTTTCCGGCCTGGAAGTTGACCTCAAGATTGAGCGAGACGAAGATGCTCTTCGATGGTGGCGCGCTGCCGCGCGAGCCAAACAATATTCTCGACAAAGCGCCCACACAGCATCAGTCTGCTTTCCAACCCTCCTCATTCCTCCCTCTACTTACTCCCCCTCCCCCCACACACACAACTCTCGTGAGACTGCTTTCGACTCTAGCCGCATCCACCTTGTCCTGGATTCTCTCAACGTCTCATAGGCCCCCTTCTCCACGTTTGTTCACCTTTTTCGCTTTCTCTCCGCAAAGTTGCTAATCGTCTCTGTTTCCACAGGCACAATCCTCCCCACCCTCCATCGTGATATATGGCCCACATCCGCCTTCCCGTTGCGACTGTTGCGCAGACTGGTCGTCACGGCATCTCCAACAACCACACCCCAACGGCGACATCGGCGTCCGCCTTCACCCCCAATGTGTCCACCGACAGGCCCCAGATCGACTTTGATCATGGTCAAGGCTCACTGTTCGAAGTCCCAAGTCTACCACCTCCCTCGCTGAGGCGATCCGCCGCCGTCATATCTGTTCCGCGGCGCGTGCCGCGCAACGTCCACGTCCCACCTCGCGTTGCGCGCGTGCCTCCGGGGTTCGTGGTCAACGAAGCTTCGGCAACCAAACGCATCGAGAATGTAGAGAACACCGCCTGGGGGATGTTTAACAAATGGCCGCTAAACGCCATTTTCAAGTTGGTCGGAGGCAGGGATCCTGAACCGGAAGAACCCGCTCCTCAGGTGAACGCTGTTCCCGAAGAGGAAGAAATGACGGATGGTGGCCCGCCGCCTCCGTACGATGCCCCGCAAACGATCAGTCTGTGAGTATCACTCTCTTTCGACTGTATCGAGCCCTTTTCCTAACAGTATCGATTTACGATAGTGGAGACAACAAATCTACGACGACATTGTCAAAAGATTCCATAGACTGTCTCTCGATGTCATAAAAGCGTCTTCAAGAACGGCCTTCTCTCAGCGAGCAGTCTCGCACCGTAATATGGATGCGCAGTCTGTTCACTCTTTGCAGTCCGTTCCTCTCTCATCACCTCAGAAGACGTGGACCCCGAAGCGACATCCGGCCGCCCGAACCTTCACGCCTATCGGTCTGGCGTACCCGTTCTGGGTAGCTCCGCAGGCCGTCTTCACTTGGCGGCCTTGGTCGGTTGCTCCCTGGTGTTCGCGTGGTTGGTCTCAAATATTATGCTGTAACCCTAGCATTCGTCCCTCACCACTACACCTCCTCCTCCTCCACCGTTTATGGCTTGTTATGTGCTTTACGTGTGCATATGCAGTTGTACTTAGGTCGCGTTTCCCTCAGCGCTGTTGGTCCAAAATTGAATCTCATGGATCCCAATGTGGCAAATGAGGCTGCGGCGCACTTTTCCATTCCTGTGCTGCTTCGCCAGCTGCGTGACGCGCCGCTCGCCGACTTTCGGCATCGATATCGTTGAACAGTCAACGCTGAGCGTTATGAAGATCAGGCAGAATATTCAAGGACCAGCCACCCAGTGCTTGGTGTAAGTGCCGCGAGAGTGTCACAAAACGTCACACATCGGCAGAGGTTGCTTCCCAAAGCCATCGAGGAGGCGGAGATGGCGGAAGACGACCCGCCGCAAACGATCAGTCTGTGAGTATCACTGGCTTTCGACCGTATCGGGCCCTTTTCCTAAGAGTATCGATTAACGACAGCGGAGATAACAAAATTACGACGGCATTGTCGAAAGATTCCATCCTTCAAAGTGATAAAAGCGCCTTCAAGAACGGCCTTCTCTCAGCGAGCAGTCTTGCATCATAATATAGTGGTTGGTCTCAAATAATATGCTGCAACCCTAGCGTTCGTCCCTCACCGCTACTCCTCCTTCTACGCTGTTTCTGGTTTGTTATGTGGTGGTTTACGGATGCATATGTCACTGGGTCGCGTTTTCCCAAGCGGTGTTAGTCCAAATTTGAATCTCTCATGGATCCCAAATGCGTGCAAATGAGACTGTGGCGCACGTTACCAGAATGTTCCATTACTGCACTACAGCGGCGCGAGTAACGTGCACAATCTCACATTTAGCACACTGCCCGCCGACCTTCGACGTTGATATCGCCCTTGAATAGTCCGGGGATCGATTGCCGGTCAAGCTGAGCGTTATGAAGATCAGGCAGAATGGTCAAAGGACCTCGCCACCGCTCTTCCGAATGCGGTAGCAAGATTACCGAAGAATCGCCTCTAGAGGGCTCACTTCGATTTCCGACTCGGAGAAGGCGCGGTCGGCGTCGAAAAAGTGGAAGGTGCCGGATATATATAGGATCTATAAGGTACTTATGGTTGCGTCCAACCTTCTTTTCATGTAGAGTATCGCGTTCGGGTCTGGGATAACGCTTCCATTCGTAACGGGTCGGTCAGCCACTATTCAGTTTCAAGTACACTAGACTGAGCATTTGTCCAAGATCAAGGGCTGAAGATGGGACAAATGGTGTGACAGGTGAAACGAGCTGAGGGCGTTGGGCGTGGCTTTCAGATGTGCGGCTAACGAATCTCTTTTCGCAGGCAGCGCTCGCCAAATTTCGTTACAGATATTGGTAGGGGATGGTTTTCGCGGGAGAGGCGGAGGTGAGCGACTGCCTGCCTTAACCCTGGTTGAGTGGTAACATAGGCAGAGGCTGATCAAGTAAAATTTGGGAGCAACGATCTGCAACGGAGTTTTTACCTTTTTCATCAGAATTTTTGAAAGTGCTTGGCCCTGAGCCTTCAAGATCCTGGGTTGAGCTCAGAGTGAGCGAGTTGTAGATACCCACCAATGAGCAAACAGAGGCCGCTCAGCAGGTTTGTAAGACTTTCGCAGAAGGTTTAAGATTGAGAAGAGGTACCGGAGGACTCGTCGGTATGAGGCGAGTGCGAGAGTGGCCAGTAGTTTAAACAGAAGGTTCGGAGACGAGACAAGTGGCCAGGGGCATGGGAAGAGATCCGCATTCCATTTCAGCCTGGTACCGCACAACCACCCCGACTCCTCTATCGCCAGTAATGCCCCGCTTCAAGAGCAATATTCTCTGAGCTAGTATATTAGTATCTTGCTAGATACATTGTCAGCTCACCTCCGCAAGCAACCAACTGCAGTTTAGCAAGACGCCCCCAAGACGAAGACCAGGTGCCGCAGCGCTAGGTGGTTTCCCCCTCTCTCCTCTGATATTATGCAGCCTTCCTCGACGTTTCAGGCTCCAAAACGCTTATCCCTACGATACTATGCTTCCTCTGGGTGTATACGCTCCGGGTTCGGGATGAAGCGACCGGTGGAATGGTGCAAGGCTGTAGACAGCGACGACGCGAAGCAAAGCAATTTCGACGACAACAGGTATCAAACCACGCCTGGCCCCAGAGATTTCTTTCCTCGTGAAGTCCGTTTAACTGGAATACTTGGATATGATCTTCAGGTTTCACCACCCTCCAGCAATCATAGACCTCGCAGCAGCGAAAAACGTTTTGCCATCCCGTTCCGGCCCCAACAGTCACAAAATGGACCATCCAGATGGTTTGAAGGCGATAAATTCGTGACATGTTTGCTTCATCTGCTCATATTGCCTTGGTTTGCCTGATGCAACCGATGCCATCGACTTGGTTGGCAGCCTGCTGGCACCGCCGTTGGCTGGACAATGCTCGTTTAATCGGATGGAAACATGCCCAATAAAGCCTAAACTGGAGTGCCTCCGCTGCGTACACAGATATCTTTGAGTAAAGCGTCGCCAAGGACTTGGGCTCCCATGAGCTGAGTGGGAACGGAGTATGGAGGCATTGGAATGTGCTGGAAGCTCGCCATGCACCGCTTGCCACCACGTTGTGCTTGATGCCGTTTTTGTGCTGTTTCCAAACTGGAGATAGATTGAAACTGCCAAGTTCAGGTATCGGAATGCCTGCAGCGAGCCTTGAGGTTTGCGTAACAACCTCAATCCGCTGAATGGCCAGCATGATCTCTAGACGATCACACCATACTCGTGAGAGTCGCTCGTCATCTTCAACTATTGTCCTTACCCCCTTTGTGAAAGTGGCTTAGTGATGGAAACTGATAGATGACCCCGGGCCCAAACAAACCCATCTGGCAACGGCTTTGCTCCGAATAAGTTCCGTTCGACCATGAAAGTCCCAGACTTTCCGCCCCAATACATTCTCTTGGTGTATAAATCCACGAGGAGCGACTCTTGATGCTTGTCTCTACATTTCTCCTCCGGCACCCACTTGCCCAAGCGATGAAATCTGTATCCCGCATCCCCCCACCCTTATCTTCGCACATGCGCTCAAATCCGCTCAAGAGAGACCATATAAACATCGCCGGAGTTGCTTTTAGTTAGCCTTGTTCACGGAGCCTTCATTTCGTTCCGACCGACGTTCCCGAACTTCTTTTTCGTTTTCTCTCCAGCGGTCTGCGGGCCCCACCGAGAATGAACGGCGACATCCGTCACCTCACGTGTTGATCATCGTTCCTGAGGGAGATTTGGGGTGGCCATACTCCCTCGTCCTTGCGCGGGACTTCTATTCCGAAAGTTCGCTCGCATTCAGCTCTCTTATTTCCGTTGGACAAGCTGGAACGTCAGGTTCTGCAAGTGCTCCCCCCCTTCCCCCTTCCCCTTCACTTATACATCCTGTCAAGACTGGATTTCCGTAAGCCGTAGCATTTCCTGAATCCTTCCATCGACACAATATACCCTTCCTACACTAACAGCTGATCATAGACCCCTCCAAATCGACTATCCTGGAGCCCAAATCCATCAGAGTCATCTTAGCATCAGTCGGCATTGAAACCCCTCGGTGACATTGGCACCCGAGCTCGCTCAAGGTTATTCTCGTAAACACACTATTAGTCTACAGATCGCTAATTCCCCAACGAAAGGCCTGCTTTGCGAACACTTTTCACATAGCCGTTTCGAACAAGAGAATGGACTTCGCACCATCTACAATCCAACGTCGCCGCCGGGCTGATGGGGTCTCATCCGTTCCACCCATCGCCTTTCCGGACCAAGCTCCAGCGATGGTAGAAGGGCAACCTGGAGTACGTGGAGGCTGTGCACCATACCAAGTCACTAACTGAACTTCGAAATTCTTTATCTCATACTCAGATACCAGGCGTACTTAACGCTGCGTGGCAACGGGTCAGGCACATGATCTGGTATCTGCCCGCTTGTGTAGCGATGACCATGGTTCTTCCTGAGCTCTGGAAACGCCTCCCAGTAGCTCAGCTTCAGGCTCTTAACTGAAAGGCCTATTGTAAGCCACTTAAGTTACTCGTATGATGGTGAGCTCTAACGCCACGGAGTAGATGTGACCCCCGACTTCCATCGCATAACTAACTACCCCAACAGCCGAGAAGCGATCGTGGTCAGGGCTCACATAAAAAATGTTAACACATAGGTACCAAATTGCGCGCGGACTCGGCGGTACTCGCTTTACTTCGAGAGCGGTTACCTCCGAGTTCTCATTAAATTGTTTTCTTTTCTGCTTGTCCTTTCTCATAGTAATGAATGCCCACTCTGAAGTCGTTTGCGTTGCATGTTGTGATCGGATTGAAAAGTGGGAAAGAGCTTCCTTCGTTTCATTGTGCGACTTGACACGCTCGACCAACGTTCAAGAGGACGAGAGGTCTCCTTGGAGCGCTGACTCCATCCAGAGTTCATCGCTTGATAATCGCTAATGCTCATGACGGCCGTCGTTGAAACTGTATAGTTCCCGTTTTGTAGTGGGCCCTGAGTTCCCTTCATTTGCAAAGGTGTTCCTTGCCGGGTTGTTCGCTGCTATCAACGACCTTGCATAATCACGCTTGATTGTTTAATGTGGTATTGAGACGTTTTGATCCCGTATTTATGGCGCATATCTCGCCGACTTGACTGGTTTCCTGGCTCGCGCAGGTGGAGGCCTAAGGGAAGGCCGCAAGTACAATGTGGTACGAAAAGCAACGAGTTCACAGGAAGGAGGAGAAATATAAGATGGTCGGCATTGGTATTTTCCCTAATATGAAACTAGATCTATTCACAGTCATGTCTCAAAGCTGACAATAACTGGATTGTCTAGGGAGGACGTCCAGATTGTCGGGAAGGTGCAATTGCGAATGTAAGTTACATCGCACAAAGAGGAAGACAAGCCGAATAAGAGTATATTATGAAGTATTTGGCGAGATAGTGATGCATCCCAGTTGGAGGCATACCTTGAGCCTGTCGGCTTAGGAAAATGAGGTATACTGCGATACATGGCGCTCGACATCCGATCGGCCAGAAGCTCAACACTTTAGAGCCATGGTAGCAGGAGTCCATTCAAGAGCAAGTTCGTCTCGAGAGCAAAACAACAAGTCCTTGATGATAAGGCCAAGAGACAGAGAAGCAGCTACAATGGCAGATTGATCCCCTTTCGCTGGGACGATGAGTCTCAATCCGATATGCTTCCTGTCGCCCGACTTCCAACAACTGCTTGGGGTGAGTGCGAGCTTGGTATTAGGGAGTGGCTAGGGAAGGTCAACGGGGGTGTGGAATATTACTCGCACGCGTCATCTTTGCACGCCGAGGGGGAAGGGAGCCCCAATTGGTCACGAGCAATCGGTTTTGTCGCTTCTGCTGTAACGCGAGATTACCATAAAGCCATCCGTAGTGAGTGTAGGTGGAGCAACTTCTCTGAAAGTAGGTGAGAAAAGCTGGTGGCGTCTTGTTGTAATCAGGACCGGCTATATTTGCTTGTCAGCTGCTTGAAGTCTCTGACATTAAGCCAACACGGGGTTCGGCTCCCCCCAGAGTGAGAAGGTAACGTATTACCTAGAAGGTGAAGGTAGACTGTGAAAATCAAAATAATAGATATGGCTGGGATTTGTTCTCTCTCTGATCTTTCGTCACTAAACGTCGGTCATGTATGATTCGGCATACTTTTCGGGGAATCCTCTTCTCACTCAAGATCACAACAAATGCCCGCCACTCCCTGGGCTATCAGATTGGTCAAGGTTAGTACTCGAGTGATAGCCATGAGTTACTTCTCCAGATGAACCAGGCGGAGAATCTTCACTCTGCTTGTTACTCCACGTTCTCGACAACGCTCGGCTCCCCACCAGCGATGAAATCGAGCCCTGAGGCAGAGCCTAGAGCCTTCATCCCCCATCTTTTGGGCCTACAATAGTACAGCGGCGTCTATCTTCTGCTTGAATTTGTGACAATTACACCCCGGCTAGGAAGGGAGTGATGAGGGTCTCCAGAGCCGATCAGACCAAGTGCAGCGCCACGATGTTCGCTACAGCATCAAACCCTATATTCTGGCCGCCAACAGCCCAAAAGAATGATTTCCACAAGTCCAGTTGAACATAACTACGTAAATGTATCTGTTCTCGAAATACAGGCCTATCTTCCGTGATTTGACGGGGATATTGGAGGAAAACGCATTGAGTCCCGGCAAGCAGATATTCTCGTGGCGGAGCGGGGTAGTGGCATCGACGTCGGTATCGCACTTGAACTGGGGTTCCTTAACAATCACTATCTTGAATATCGAGAGGTTTAGTCTAAATACAGCTCTGTTGTAGATGAATAGAATGATGGGGGTTTGAGTATTTAAGTGATTAGGGGAGCTATCATGGCACCTCGGCGTCTGTTCTCGCGACATGCCTTACGCCCAATTGGTGAGCACCATTCAGACACCAGCCCAAAGATAAGCGGTATGAAGAAGATAAGGTACCGTAGCCAAGAAATTTGTTATTCCCTCGCTGAGCGGGGTCGTAAAACTCCCGAAAGCGTCGCCTTCTGGCGGGTTGACGCGGTTTCCAACTCAGAGGAAGCTGCGGTCTCCAAATGGGGGAAGGGAACCAGATATGGATATATGAGCTGGTTGAAGTTACGTTTCGGATGGCCATACATGGAAATTATGTCCGGGTGTCTGATACCGGTTCACCCGGAAGCGGTCGGTTAGCTGAGAGTCGGCAGAAACCCGTTAGACTACCCACTTGTCCGAGATTAGGGGCTCAAGATGGGACAATGGAATGGTGTAGCTGGTAAAACTAGCCAAGGACCTTGGACGGGACACTTGGACGGGCAGCTCAAGGACCTCTTACCACAGGAGGCGCAGAATTTCGTTAGATAGAGATTGCTCGAGCGTGGTTTGCGCGGTAGAGGCGGAAGCGCACGACACGACTGTTCCTGCCTCAATCCTTGTTGGCTAGAGCTTGAGCAGCGTCGGATCGAGTCCACTTTGGCTTACCGATTAGAAAACAGAATCTCTATTGAAATTTGTTGAAAGCGCCTGGTAGTGGGCCATCTAGGTCCTGATTGAGGTTCAGAAATACGAGGTCGGGACACCCGTTAATGAACAGGCAGATACCGTCCAAGCCCTTTCAGAAGATTTCGGTCGAGATGCTAGTTACGAGATGCTATAGGAACTGCCGTTATGACTACCGGCGGGTGCGAAAGTGGCCAGTGGTTGTGAACAGAAAGTTCGGAAAGCTGATAAATTGAAGCATGGGAAGTGGTTCTATTCCAGGCTGATTCCCAATCCGCCCAAACTACCAGTACTCCCTCTATCGCCAACGACACCTCAGTTCAAGAGCTTCTGCAAGCTAGCACACTGGCATCCTGCTCTGATGCTCCTCTGAATCGTCTCCGGAAAATACTGGTTGTAGCTTGACCTCTCGCTAAAGACGAGGACAAGGGATAGCTGGGTGGTTTCCCTACATCCTCTGGTGTTTTGCAGCCTTTCACGGCGACTCATGCTTCATAGCACTTATTTCTGCGATACAGTATTTCTATGGTGGTGTTCCCGCTTAGGGTTGTGAAGGAGGAATGGAATGATGCAAGGCTGCGAACAGCAACGTCGCGACAAAGAGCAGTTTGGCAACACCAAGCTGCAGCTCATGCCTGGCCCCAGAGATCTCTTTTTCCCTCTTGAGTCCATATAACCGGGATGCTTGGATATTATCGTCAAGTTTCACCAGCCTTCTGCCGTCGTCCAGCTCGCAGCAGCGAACAACGTTTTGTCTGGCCCAGTCCAATCCCAACAGTCACGAAAGTGGACCATCCAGAGAAGTTAACGGTGATAAAAACGTTGCCTGTTTTTTCTATGTGTTTATGTTGCCATTGGACTTTGGTCGATACCAAATCCGATGCCATCGAACATTATTCGAGAGCCTGCTGGTGCCGCCGTTGGCTGGACGACACTTGTTCAATGGGACAGAAACATGTCCAATATGGGCTAAACTGTAGTGCATCGACTTCGTTCATAGCTGTCTTTGAGCAGAGCGCCGCCAAGTACTTGGGCTCGCATGAGCCTGGACAGGAATGAATGGCAATGTGCTGGCACCTCACTACGCACCGCTTGCCACCCAAATGGGCTTGATGCTCTTTTCTTCTGTTTCCAAGCTGGAGATCAACTGAAGCCGCCAAGTTCGAACGTCGGAATGCCCGCAACGAATCGTGAGGTTTGCATAACGACGACCACGTTCCGCTGGAGATCCAGCAGAGAGCCTCTTGATGATCACACGGATCGATGGATGCCACATACGTCGGGGTCACTGGACACCTTAGACCATTTGTCCCTATCCCCTTTCTCCCCCATTTGAAAGTGGCTTATTGATTGGGACTGATAGATGTCCCCTTCCCACACAAAGGCGTGCGTCGACAACTTCGCTCCGAATAAGCTCCGTCCGGCTGTGAAAATCTCAACTTGCCACTTCAATGCATTTTCATGGTATAAATCCTGGAGGGGCTCATGGGTTTTGAAGGGGTATCTCCATTTCGCCTCCAACACTGTTTCCAAACCATTTGCCCGAGCGATGGCATATGTATCGCGAATCTCACATCCCCTTTCATTATACACACGTCCAGCTCCACTCAAAAGCGACTTCACGGACACCGCCCGACTTGCTCTAGCTAGTCTAGATTTAGAAGTTGACTACTTTCCAACGCACGCCTTCGAGCTTCTTCGTTCTCTGCCCTGCAGTCTGCGGGCCCCGCCGAAGATGACCGGTGATACGCGTCCGGCCCACGTGATGATTGCTTTGGGGTTGATCCTGAGTGAGATTTTGGGGTGGTCCTTCCTCCTGCCCTTGCGCGAGGCTTTCTCTTCGAATATTCTGCACGGACATATAGCCTTTTAGTTGCGTTGGGCAAGGTGAGTATAACACTCTGCATCCCCCCGCCCCTTTTTCTCTCCCCTCCATAGATCCATCCCGTAAGGATCGAAAAGTTTCTGTGAGCGGCGAGATCTGCTGAATCCTCCGTTGACCTCATACACCGTTCCTACGCTGACAGCTGATTATAGACCCTTGCGAAATCGCCTATCTTGGATCGCCGCAAGCCGATATCCATCACTGCTATCTTAGCGTCAGTCGGCAATAAAACTCCCCCATAGTGGGCCGTTCGAGTGCAAATTTACTCGTAAAATACACTGTCAGCCGAGAGCTCTCGTTAATGTCCCTCATGAAAAGCCTGCTTAAGAGGGTTTGATTTAGCCATTTTGAACAAGGCAATGGACGTGGCGATATCTTCGATTCAACGTCGCCGCCGGGCTGACGGGGTGTCAGCCGTTCCATCTCTTCCCATTTCAATCCGAGCACCAGCTACGCCTACAGTACGTGGATGCGGAAAGCCGTCCCTAGTCGCTAACTGAACTTCGAAAATCTTTATCTCATACTCAGACACGAAACGGGCTTGATGCTACCTGGCACCAGATCGGACCCCTTATCTGGTATCTGCCCGCCTGCGTAGCGATGACCATAGTGCTCCCGGAACTCTGGAGACGTCTTCCCGCAGCTCAGCTTCAGACTCTTATCTAAAAGGCCGAATGTGAGCCATCTAAGTTACTCGCATGACGTCGATATCTAAATCCGCGTGGTGGATCCGACTCCCGACTTCCATCACAAAACTAGCTGTCACAAAAGCCGAGACGTAATCGCTTTCGGGGCTCACAATGCCAAGATAAAAATGTTAACACATACGTATTGAATGCGCCCGAACTCGGCGCTACCCGCTGCTTTTCGAGGGCGGTTATCTCCGAGTTCCCATTGACTTGTTCTTCTCTTCTGCTTGCCTTTTCTCATACTACTGAATCTTCACTGTGAAATACCTTGCAATATATATCATGCTCGGGTAGAAGAGGGGGAAAGAGTTTCGATTGTTTCATCGTGCGACTCAACAGGCTCGACCAACGTTCCAGAGGAGGCGAGGTCCCCCTCGTATTGATCCCATCCAGAATTCATTGTTCGATACTCGATAATTCTCATGATGGCCGCCGTTCAAATTCAAATAGTTTGTGGTGGACCCTGAGTCACATTTCTCTGCAAAGGCAATCTTCGCCGGGCTGTTCGCCGCTATCAACGACCTTACATAATCACACTTGATAGTTTAAGGTAATATAGGGACGCTGTGATCACGTATTTCTGGTGCATATCTCACCGACTTGACTCGTTCCCTGGCCCGCGCAGGTGAGGGCCTATGGGCAGGCCGCAAGTACAATGCGGTACGAAAAGCAACGAGTTCACAGGAAGGAGGAGACAATATAAGATGTTCGACATTGATATTCTCCCTAATCTGAAGCTATATCTATTTGCAGTCATGTCTCAAAGCTGGCAATAACTGGATCGTCTGGGAGGACATCCAGATTGTCGGGAAGGTGCAATTGCGAATGTAAGTTACATCGCACAAAGAGAAAGTCATGCCGTATAAGAGTATATTCTGAATTTTTTGGTGAGCTAGTGATACATTCAAGTCGGAGCCTAATCTTGAGACTATCGGCTCGGGAAACTGGCGTGTACTGCAATACATGGCGCTCGACATTCAATCGGCCAGAAGCTCAATACCTTGAAGCGGTAGTAGCAGGAGCTATAGAGCCCGTCCGAGAGCAAGTTCGCTTTGAGAGCAAAATATCACGCCCTTGAAGATAAGATCAGGAAAGAGAGGCAGCTACCATGGCAGATTGATCCTCTTCCGTCGGGATGATGAGTCTCAATCCGATATGCTTCCCGCCGCTCGATTTTTAACAGCTGCTTGGGATGAGTGCAAGTTTGGTGTCAGAGAGCGGTTAAGTAAGGTCAAGGGGGTGTGGAATATCACTCGCACGCGTCACCTTTACACGCCCGGGAGGGAAGGGGAGCCCCAATTGGTTCCGAGTAATCGGTTTTGTCGCTTCTGCGGTAACGCAGGATTATCATCAAGCCCATCCGTAGTAAGCGTAGGTGGAGCAACTTCTCTGAAAGTCGGTGAGAAAGGCTGGTGGCGGCTTGTTGTAATCAGGACCGGCTGGAGTTCCCTGTCAGCTGCTTGAAGTCTCTGGCATTAAGCCAACACAGGGTTCGGCTCCCCCAGAGTGGGAGGGCGACGTATTACCTAGAAGGTGAAGGTAGACTGTGAAAATCAAAATAACAGATATGGCTGGGATTTGTATTCTCTCTGACCTTTCGTCACTAAACGTCGGGTCATGTATGATTCGGCATACTTTTCGGGGAATCCTCTTTTCACTCAAAATCACAACAAAATGCCCGCTACTCCCTGAGCTATCAGATTGCTCAAGGTTAGTACTCGAGTGATAGCCATGAGTTACTTCTCCAGATGAACCAGGCGGAGAATCTTCACTCTGCTTGTTACTTCAC